>PVKP010017605.1:0-45785 GCA_004027715.1 Plecturocebus donacophilus | reverse complement strand
ACAGGTTTAAATAAAATATTGGTTGGCTGCTTATTTGTTATTTTCATCCCCTATTCCTTCCTGTCTCCATTGTTAAGCACAATTATTGGCATAAAAGAGGTTTTTAATACCCATTTTTAGACTGTATTCTAGCCTGGGCAATAAAACAAGAATCCCACTCTCTCTCCCTCTTTCTCTTCCTCTTTCTCTTCCTCTTTCTCTCTTTCATTCTTTTTTTTCTTTCTTTTGCTGTTTCTTTCTTTCTTTCTCCTTTAAAAAAAAAGTATGATAATAAAAATAAAAATTTTATAAAAAAGAAACTAATATTGACAAAGCACCCACTGTGTGCCCAGTGCTGTGCTTGATACTGTCCTTATAAGAATGCTGCACATTTGATATTGTAAATTCCATTTGACTGACCGTGAAACTCAGATTTCAAAAGGTTAAGTGAAATTTTTCTGTTTTGCCTTCATGAGCGCACTTATTGATTTGTTAAGTCTTTTTATTAAAAAGATTCAATTTGCTGCTTTGCTTTGCTGCCTGTTTGTCTTACTCCAACATAAGTTTCACACGAGACCAGATCCTGCTATTTTCTTCAATATTTTATACCCAGTGCCTAAAACAGTACTTGGCGACATAAATGTTGAATGCATGAATTTTTAATTAATGAGTGAATGAAAACTGTCTAGATGTAACTTTGATTCCTGGCATGCCTGCTTCTAAGTCCACACTTGATCTACTTTGACCATGAAGGTGACTGCTCAGAGACTTCCTGGGTGGTATAACTGTGCCAGGAGTGGCATAGACATTACGGGCCTCTAGGCTACCCGTCTTCTTCCATTGGTTATGAAAAAAAAAGGTGTTTTATCTCCCCCTTTCTTCCCAAAATGCCTCCTTTTTGTAAGTTTTAAATACTAATGATATTCGTTGTTTCTATGCTATCATCTGTTTGCTGGAAATCTTTGTCCATGTGCCATATGTGAAGTATTATGAAGAAGATGGCTCTAATGACGAGTTATCTACTGTCTCAGCCAAAAGCCTCTTGAACACTTCAGCTGGGAGGATGAGACACTCACAGGCATGGTTAGCCTGTCCTGAGAATGAATCAGACTTGGAAGAATTACAATTCAGGCTGCTATTTATACCTAGCAGTGCCAAGTCATCTTACTCCTGCAGATTTTACGTGCTTCATTGCAATGAAAGCATTAAATTAAAGATGTTTTGTTATTCATACTCCCATTTTATCATCAAAGAACTCCATGCACTAGAGTAAGTGATGTTAGGTCTCACTTTTCAGGTCACAAAATAGGAGCTCAAGAGCCAAAGTGACTTGTCTAAGGCCACAAAAAGTTATCAGCAGAGGTAGAGCTCAGACACGTGAATCATATTTTTAATAAGCCTTGCAAAATATGACCTTTACATTTATTCCACACAAGTGTAATGAAGTCTTAATATGTTCTGAGTGACCAAGTAAATATAAGATGTGGAGCCAGGCAGTTTGATATGAGGAGATAGTGCAGATGTTAGTGTAGTGGAGACCTGGCACTTTAATTCCTAAGCATGTGACTAGAGGCAAATTTCTTACCATTTCTCAACCTCTATTTTCTCATTTGTAAAATAGAAACACTGAAACCTGCTGTCTAGCTTGCTGTAAGACTTAAAACAGATAATATGTATGAAATGTTTGGCACAGTGTTTTCCCTTCCTACCACCTGCCAATGATGCAGTCGTTTCTTCAAGGAGGTTGCATTCTAGAAACAGAGTTTAGGTACATAGCTCAAGGTCTGCCAACAAAGGGCAAATGCCAAAACAAATAGGGAAACAATATTCTCATAGGTGGCTGCTTTAACGTCAAATACTCACAAAGGGGTGGGAATTTTTCTGACTTTTTCCAACTAACTTTAACATGACTATCAATAACTCTAATGAGGATCTTACCAGCCACCACATTCCATTAAAAGCAAAGACTTTGTCTTAAAGCATTAACATATTGCTATTGTTCATTCAACAAAATTATCTTTGTTTTGGTCAGAGGGTAGCTATTGAGTAGGAGATGGGAGTGAGACAGAAAACTACAAAATAAACATAGTCTATGTCATAAAGTGCACCAAATACCATATCAAAATTTCTGATTTTTATTAGGCAAAGAAACAAAGAGGGAACCTACAGTTTCAGAAGACAAATGATACCTTCAATTTAATGAGATATGGATCCAGCCTTCAAATAAATCCTGGTAACTACAGCACCCAAAATGTGTTATGAAAGAACCTACAGATATCTGATCTCCCCAACTAGATTTTGGTATTTACAATGATAGAGACAACAAAACACTATTCATGCATGTATCAGTATGATAATATTAATAATAAAATTAATAATGATAGGTTATACATTGAATGACCCCTATAACATAGCCACCCTATGGGCCCTTCAAAGTGTTATAGCATTTCACTCTCAGTGGCTAAAACTTTGCAAGGTCCTAGTCAGTGTTTTTTTGTAATGATGATGATTAAATGGCTTAAATCCAAGACATACAATCCTAGCTTAGTGGGGTTACAGCTAGCTTAGCGGGGTTACAGCTCTGTTATGTTTTATTGATCACTACCAGAGATATCCAAACCCTTGATATTATAGGGCAGCGTGATAGAGTCAAAGCACTTTGCACTGAAATTCAGCAGAGTGAAGCTCTTGTCCTGCCTTAATTATTATCAACTCTCTGAATCTTAGTTCTCTCATTTGTAAGAATTAAGACTTGTCTGGATGCTTTTCTAAATTATGCTCATCTGAAACAATCTGACATTCTGAGAGGGATGGCTGATACTTTCCCGAAGATCTTAATCCTATGGTGACAGTGATAGTTGTATCATTTGCTTCCTGGGAACCAGACATAGACCCCCTCCTTTGGCTGAGCAGAGAAGCTCTTCGTCCATTCTGTACATCACCCCTGCTGGACTTTCCTAGTTATGTTAATTGGATGCTTTAAACCAGAAAGACCTGCACCTAGCTTCTTCCATAAGCAAGATCACACATTCTCCAAGTAAAATGAGAGTGTGGTTGTCTCCATGTGAGGTTGGCTGGTTTTTGTGGATTTGCACCCTCTACTGTGGTCTAATTTTCACATCACTTAATGCTTGCATGAAAGCATTTCACATTTCTAGGAAATCCCATTTCATCTCTCTTCATCCAATAAAATTTTTTCCACACTACCATAGATATCATTATCACATCTTTCAACCCTTACTATCAGACCTTAAAAGTAAGTAAACAAATAAGTACATCATTTATGCAGCTACAGAAGGTAAGTACTTAAGTGCAACACCACTCAGTGATACAGAAAGTGAAAAATAAGACTGCTCGACACTGGAGAGGGATAACCAAAGTACATCTTTAAGACAGTTAGTTGTCAAAGACGGATTTTTGATTTTTAAACCCATCACATTTGTCAAAGATAGATTTTCAGAGGGGATGAGTAACAATTTCAACACCCAAGATGAGACCAAGAATGATTAACATTTTAATGATAGCAAATGAAGTTCAGGGTGGATAGTTATTGAATATTTACTACGTGCCAGGCTTGGTTATTGTCTTAGTGCATTTGGCTGCTATAACAAGTTACCATAAACCAGGTAGCTTATAAACCACAGAAATTTATTTTCTACACTTCTGGAGGCTGGAAAGTTCAAGATTAAGGTGCCAGCAGATTAAGTGTCTTGTCAGGACCCTTTTCTTGCTTCATAGAGGGCTTCTTCTCACTGTGCCCTCAGATGGTAGAAGGAACGTGGCAGCTCTTTGAAGCCTCTCATATAAGGGCACTAATCTCATTCATGAGGGCTTCACCTCATGACCTCATTACCTCCAACCGCTTCATCTCCTAATACCAGCACCTTGGACATTAGGTTTCAATGGATGAATTTGAGGGAGACACAAACATTCAGACCATAGCAATCATAATCTGTTTACTTATGCTATTTTATTTAATCCTCACAACAATTCCATCAGGTAATATTTCAAATATTCCCTATTTTACAGAAACATGAATTAAAGTATAGATTAGTTCAGAACTCTTTCTAAGGTTACCAGCTTGAAAAAGACAGAGGAAGAAATTAAATCCCTGACAGCCTGACCCACAACCTTCCCTCTTAATCATAAACCTATAAGCCTCCTCCCTGGAGGGGCTAGAAAATCTGAACCATGTTATGTTTACTCTTGTTTCTGCTGGTTTTTTAACATAGCATCTTTCTGTAGCTGTGGTTTCTGCCTAAATTCAGTGCACTTTTGCTCTCTTCCCTGACTTCATAATGGGTAACAGTGACCCACTGGAGGAAAAATGACTCCCACAATCTAGCATTTCTTCCGTCTACAACCCCCAGGACTCAGCGTCAGCATTTCCTAAGTTAAATTACACCGCAGACTTCTCTCCATTGCCTGACAGCAGGACAGATAGCCCCAATGTGAGCTTAATTACTTCTGCAGTTATATGGATACAATTTTGCTGCAAATCATCTTGGGCCAGTAAACCAAGGTCTGTCTTAATGCCAAAAGATAATAAAACCTTCCAGAAGGGGAGTAGCTTCCTCCATATAAATAGAACCAGATTTTCATTGGTTGCAATCAGCCATTTACTTTAGGGTGGGGGGTGAAGGTACTGTGAAGAATTATTAACAATATGTGGAACAAGTACATTTAGTCAGCATATTTGTTTTTTAAAAAGACATTGGAAGAAAACATTTTCATCCGGAGTGTGAAGTGACAGATAACAGCAGAAATCTATGGGAAGCTGGTTAAAAACATATTGCTCTACTCTGCATTTGTAAGAAGATGGTGAGTGGAGGGTAAAGTGTGTAGAGAAGTCATCCCTCAAAAAACAATTCTCTGACTTACTTGTAACCTTAAAGAGCAAAAAGGACTTTTAAGGAAAGTCATATTCTGATATTCCAGCAACACTTGATGGCTCATAATCACCTCCTTTCAGTAACACACCTCTGTGAAGATGAAAGGTAGAACAACACAGAGAAGGGATCATAGTGCAGCTCCCTTTGACAGCTCCCAGAAACAGAGTATTTATGGAATCAGATGAGGGGCAGAACTAAAGATAAGGCCTTTTTTCTTCATGGACCAGAAGAAGAATAGAGTGGTTATCAAAGAACATTTCCCTATACAGTACACCTGAAAGGTCATTATTTCACTTCCCTTTCATCTAAAATTGTGATTTTTCTTAACGGCATATTTGTGGTTTGGGAGCCTGGCAAAGTATTGGAGAGTGAAAAATAGGTTTTATGACTTAGAAGAAATAGCAAAAGCCATTAAGTCTTATTTGTAATGTAAAAATAATAGTTCAATAATCATGTGTTGATTGTGAATCCCAGGATGCAGAATTCAAAGAGACCCCAGACGTCACCTAACCCCAGTGCAGCAGGCTCTGTTTCTCAAGCTCTTTAACTACAGCTTGAGAAACAGGGCCTGATTGATCGCCCAGGCCTGAGCTGGGGCCTCTGGGTTAGACAGCACTCTCTAGTCTCATTTAAAAGGTTTCTTTATATTGGTCCTTCGTGTTACTTTCATCTGTTTGCCTAAGCAATCCTTTAATGTAGAGTAAAATTTGAAAAAATACATTCAAAGTATTTACATCTCCAAGGGACATCCTAGCACCTTACTCTCCTGGTTACATCCTCTGGTCTCTGTCTGGTTTCTCAATCTCCATTTTAAAATGTCATGTTATGAATTTGAAACAGACTTAAGAACTAAGGAATACTAGAAAATTAAAGGTTTTATCAAATGAACTCTCTGCAGAGAAAGCACTGGCATCCTCAGGGTACTTAGAGAGGTTGTTTGGAAGAAGCGTATTTTGAATGCGCAAGGGAAGTGAATATCAGTGAGTGAAAAACAATCAGGATGGTTTTCCTGTTGTGGGAACTGGAAGGGTGAAGGGCTGGGTGGTACAAAATTGTACTAACCAAAATAGAAAGATGTCAGAGAGGAGAGTGAAGGAAAAAAGGCTTAGAAAGGTATGCCATCTTTATCTTGGCCATTTAAGTTCCGAGACCATCCAGGCATCATCTTTCGTTTTGGAGATGCAGGGATGACCTGTGACTTGTTAGAATTATTTACGGACCCTTCCTAGGACTAGCATTTAGCTCTCCTAATTTCAAGTCTAGTGTAAAATGGTCTGAAATTTAAGTCGAAATGATTGCTTAAGCCTGTTCTAGTGGCAGATTTAGCAGTGTGACAACCTGAAACAGAAAAAAGATTATGGTTAAAGGAAAGGAAGAAAAGAAAGAAAGGATAATTAAAAACTCACAAAATAAAGCAAAGAATCCTAACGATTCTGGAGGATTTTTTGCCCATGATGACTCTTTTGATGCTTCTTTTGAAATACCAAAACAGATTTTCACATGTTGTTTCCACGGCCTGTTTCCCTTCCACATTCATAGTGATACTAGGGGTGTTTATCGAGTCTGGTCTTGCCCAGCTTCATTTAACTGGTTTGTGAAGAAAGTGCCAAAGAGCAGAGCCTGGGCTGCAGTGGAAGCTACAAAAATGAATTTCCTGGTTGAGGAGGCAAATGCCACATTCCGCAAGCAGCACAAGTTGGAATTCCCTCGAGAAATAATGGATGCGGTACGAGTGTGGTCATAAAATAGATTTCTGAGCGTCAGGTACTACATGGGTGCTGGTGAAGCCAAGGAAAATTTCCTGGAGGTTTAACAGAGTTCAGAGGAAGTAGAAAGGCATTCAGACAGAATTGTAAGGGCAGTACTAAGTTGTAAATTGTGTAGAATAACGAGGGTGAGTTGAGGAACATTAGGAAAGGTGGCAAATTGGGGACTATGTTGGTGGGCTGTGGAAAATGTGAATACTACTTCTTCGAAAATGTTTACTTAGTGTATAGTAGATGCCAGTCATGCCAAGTACTGTGGCAGGTGCTGTGGAATCACTGGAGAGCAAGATCCATGGACTTTCCTTTACAAAGATGTAACAAAGAGTATATGTGATGAGAGACCAAACATCAAGAGCTGTGTGCGCATCACAGA
Source organism: Plecturocebus donacophilus (assembly GCA_004027715.1). Taxonomy (NCBI): domain Eukaryota; kingdom Metazoa; phylum Chordata; class Mammalia; order Primates; family Pitheciidae; genus Plecturocebus; species Plecturocebus donacophilus. The sequence continues at coordinate 38,775 of PVKP010017605.1, read as the reverse complement.
AGCATCTAGCCCAGTCTCAGAAGAGTAGTCAAGGAAGTCTTTACAAAAGCTGTGATGTTTCAGCTGGACCTAAAGGAAAATTAGGAGTTAGGAAAGAAGAGGAGTATTCAGGGTAGAGGAGGGACTAGCATGGGCAAATACACAGAGGCAAAAGATAGCAACCTGTGGGATGTTTGGTGTCATCTGTCGTGGCATGAGAGCAGGAAGTGATATGAAAATATCACTGCTGAAAAGGAAGTTGGCAACTGCTTGTGAGCGTTCAGCAAACACGTGAAAGGCAGTACTACAGACAGACAACAGCAAACCAATGAGCACCTTAAAGATCCTGCCTTAATGGTGTTTACAGTACAGTAGATAGGTCATCAAACACTTAGAAAGGCATATGCTAAGTACCATGACAGGGATATGCACAGGCAGAAGACTGACAGAGCAAACAAATTTGTGGATTTTTGCCTACAATTTATCCTCACTCATTAACAAATATGTATTAAGTTCCTTCTATTACCTTGGGCACTGGAAATATGAAAACTTATGAGAATCATTTCCTGCTTTTAAGGAACTCATCTCCTGGGATGAGAAAACAAAGTCAACATTTATATCCAAGCATCGTAAGTGTCCTGGCAAACTCAGGCACAATGGAAGGAGAGAAAAAGAAAATGCACTGAAACCATCATTCTGAGCAAACTGACACAAGAACAGAAAACTAAACACCACATGTTCTCACTTATAAGTGGGCGTTGAACAATGAGAACACATGGACACAGGGAGAGGATCGTCACCCCTGTCCAGGGGTGGGGGGATTAGGGGAGGGTTATCAGCAGGTGCGGGGATTGGGAGATGATAACATTAGGAGAAATACCTAATGTAGATGACGGGGGAATGGATGCAGCAAACCACCACGGCACACGTACACCTATGTAACAAACCTGCGCGTTCTTCACATGTACCCCAGAACTTAAAGTATAATAAAAAGAAAAAGAAAAGAAATATACCCATCCTAGGCACAAGAGAAGGCTATAAAGTAGAGACAAAGAGTTGGTCATTTATTAGAGACTAGGTAGGATTAGCTCTTATGGGCAGGAGCAACCCCTCTGGGCAGATGGACTGGTGCACACATCTGTCAGCATGATCCTTCATGGCCACAGTGTTGCAGTACACATGGAAATGCTCTGTGACATGGCTCATAGCACAACTACCCTCCATTATGGCCCACCATAATTTCATTTTAATAGACCTCAAATCAGTTTTCTCCTGAGTGTGGACCATATATTCAGATGGTTGCTCTGGCCATGATTTTAACACTTGTCTTCATGTTTTAATCACACACTCAAATAAAACATGAGCCTTTTAAAGTCAGTCAATCATTCAGGGATGAAAGTCACATGGGAGAGTTTGATTGTCTGCCAAATTAAAGCCTGGCCTTGAATTTCAAGGAAAAGAAAGATTGCCCCTAAGATAAATATTTGGAGTATAGGAGACATGACTGGACTGCGATAGTTTCAAGTTATGGAATATCACATCTGAAGCTGCAGCTCTCGGGTATATCTATTTTTTAAAATTTGTTTCCATAAATTAAAAACTACATGGGAAAACAATGAGTCTTAAGAACACAATCTCAAGATTGTAGGAAAATCTCAAGATAAACTTTTGTTCTGAACAAATATTAAGTCAGAAAGAAATGTTAGTCGTAAATGTAAAGTCAGACTTTTGTTCTAATTTTTTATGTCCTAGTTAAGGCATTGGACTTACAGACAGAATAAGAAAGTGGTATTGCATATTTTTCTTGCTTTTAACCTTGTGTCAAAAATAAAGGTAAATTTCGACCTGCCTCAGAAATTTTCTGTGATAAGTGGGAAAATTACTAGATTCAGGATACCCGCAATTTTGGCTAAATGTTCTAGCTCTCAGTCTGAAAAGTTGCATCTTTTAAAAGGAATCTTAGTAACATTAATGGCAAGATCAACTTTCTAAGCCTCAGTTTCTTCACAGGCAATGTGAGATAGTGGTATTAATCCAAACTAACTGGCAGTTAGTAGCATAAGGGACAAAACAGAAATAATTGCTACTGGCTGCCCGAGGTGGGTTCTCAGAAGGCTGCTGAAGTAATACCAGGCCTGGAAGAAGAGTTCAGTGATTAATTAATAAAGTCAGGCAATAGGCCAGGCCAAATTTTCTTTCATTGTAATGTGCATTGCCTTCAAAGAGGCACAAACTATTAAGGGAGAGAGAAAGGTACATGAGGGAGCAGAGCATTTAGGATTTTACATCTGAAGTACTTTCACATCACAGGAGCATATCCATATAAATAGAGTGTCCAAAGGTCCCGGAATTCCAAGGGGTTTTGTGGGTCAAGTAGAGCCATCAGAGAGAAGCTGATTTTACATACTAGTCTCTCAGAGTTGACTTGAGTAAATGTGATTTGAAAGACTTGAGCAAATGTGATGGTACAATTCAAAAAAACTTGAAAGCTCTGCATGAAGAATTAGGTGTAAGATAATATTGCTGCTTCATTTATCAACAGACCACTTACTCTTATTGCTGCAGGCAATTGTTAAACAGCCTACAACATGTTTGATTTAATTCTCAAATACCTTAGGAATTTCTCATGGGCACAGGCCTGTATAACCCAAACACTCGTCTGCCTAGTATGGTGCTCAGCATAGAGTAAGTGACACATTATTTATTCAGTTCATGAATAGATCTTTTCATTTTATATCTGATAAATTTTAACCAGAGATGAGTGAACTTAAACATTGTTCAAATGCTGCATATCCTCCACTCTTAGCCCAATTAATTAACATTTAAAATTCAGTTACTCAAAAGTCATCCTAAACTGTCACTTCAAACCTATGAGAGAGGGCTATTATTTTTAAAAAATTAAAATTCCAGAAGACAAGTGTTAGCAAAGATGGAGCGAACTGGAACACTTGTACATTGCTAGTGGAATGCAAAATGATATAGCAGCTGTGGAGATCAGTCTGGTGGCTCCTCAAAAATAAAAAAATAGAATCAACATGATTCAGCAATTCTATTTCTGGGTATATACCCAAAAGAATTAAAAGCAAAAACTCAAACAGATATTTGTACACCAATGTTTATACCAGCATTATTCCCAGTAGTTAAGGAGGAAGCAATCCAATGTCTATGGATGGATGAATCAATAAACAAAATCTGTTATATACACACAGTGCAATATACTTTAGCCTAAAAAAGGGTACATGCAGGCCGGGCATGGTGGCTCATGCCTGTAATCCCAGCACTTTGGCGGAGGCCGAGGAGTGCAGATCACTTGAGGTCAGGAGTTGGAGACCAGCGTGACCAACATGGTGAAACCCCGTCACTACTAAAAATACAAAAATTAGCCAGGTTTTGTGGCATGTACCTGTAATTCTAGCTACTTGGGAGGCTGAGGCAGGAGAATCACTTGAACCTGGGAGGCAAAGGTTGCAGTAACATTAATGGCAAGATCAACTTTCTAAGCCTCAGTTTCTTCACAGGCAATGTGAGATAGTGGTATTAATCTACTTAGTAGATTAATTAAACCTTAAAAGGTTGCAGTGAGCTGAGATCATGCCACTGCACTCCAACCTCGGTGACAGAGCAAGACTCTGTCTAGGGAAAAAAAAAAAAAAAAAAGAGTCCATGCTACAATATAAATGAACCTTAAAATCATTATACAAAGTGCTATACCTATTTTGTCCTCACATATATAGATGCCTAGGATAGTCAAATTCATAGATGCAAAAAGTAGAATGGTGGTTCTCAAGGGCTGGAAGAAAGAAGACGTGAGAAGATATTGATGCTTAATGGATTCAAAGGTTCCATTTGGGAGGATAAAAACGTTCTGGACATGGATAGTGATAATAGTTGCAAAATGGTGTGGATCTACTAAACACCACTGCATTGCAAACTTAAAAATTGTTAAAATGGTAAATTTTATGCTATGTATATTTTGTCACATTTTTAAAAGCCAAAAGCTAACTCCTATAAGAATAACTTTTTTAAATGTTCCTAGATTAATATAATAATATCACACTTCTGTCCTCTTCAGCAATCTGGTAAGTGATGACTTAAAATTTTCTAGCAAAGTTTTTTCAGCACTTTCTTACTCAGTTCTCTACTAGCTTTAGCCATGCTGACTTTTAACTGTAACTAAAATATAGATAAATTGACAACATATAGTAAGAATTGTTCAGAGTAGAATAAGGATCAATTGATCTAGCAAAGAAATACAAACTTTCGGTCATTTGAGAGTATTTGCAAATTTATGATTATTTACAAACAGAACTGCATATATCTCAATAGTTTCTAAGTGTATCTTAGCAGCTCCTGCATTGCAAGTCTGTGGTGTATGAAAGTGAGCATACCTCAAGGTTGACCTTGAGTTAGCAAAAACGTGCTTAACTATTTCAGGACTTATGTATTTTCAGTGCTTAAAAAATGCCAGAATGCTAAAATCCTATGTAATTATAGATCCCCATCCAAGAAAAGAATGGCCATTAAAAATAAAGGGTTAGGATACAAAGATACGAGTTGACTTTATTTAGAAACGTGGGTTATAAGGGACCAAGCCCCACTGTCTGATGATACTGAGTGAGTTTGTATTGCACTAAGTAATGAGCAAATAACAGTTGGCAAGGCTTCAAAGATGTTTGGGGCAAAGAACAGGAGTAATTTTAATCAACATCATTCTATATATTATCCAACATTTTATTCATGAATTTAAAGATATGTGACAGGTGATTTGGTTTACTATGATTATTACTGACTAGTGGTTTAAATCAAGTTGATTTAAACCATGTTGATTTAAACCACTAGTTAGGAATAATCATAGCAAACAAATTTCCTCAGAAAATAGTATTTTTGTTGTTTGACATGGCCTTAATACATATTCTTCACAACTCATATAAGATTTAGAAGTCATGGCTGGGCATCGTGGCTCACGCCTGTAATCCCAGCACTTTGGAAGGCCGAGGCGGGCAGATCACGAAGTTAGGAGAATGAGACCATCCTGGCCAATATGGTGAAACTACATCTCTTCTAAAAACACAAAAATTAGCTGGGTGTGGTAGCACATCCCTGTAGTCTCAACTACTCAAGAAGCTGAGACAGGAAAATTGCTTGAACCAAGGAGACAGAGGTTGCAGTGAGCCAAAATCACATCACTGCACTCCAGCCTGGCACAAAGCAAGACTCTGTTTCAAAAAAAAAAAAAAAAAAAAGAAAAGAAAAGATTTAGAGTCATTACTGGATGTACAGACTACTCATTTAAAAGTAGTGACTTATTTTCATATGGTTTTTGAAGCATCATCAAAAAAATGGATAAATAAATTTGTTGTTTTACTTCTCAAATATAACTGAAGAGCATATTGGTGAAACATTAGAAAAGGAACCTCCAATTTAACTAGTTAATTAATAATATTTGTTAATATTACCAAAAACAAAGACTTTTATTTGATTGGCCAAATAAATGAAAAAGTACATGGAGACTGGCTGTCATTCTTAAGCAATAAAAATGTAAGTATAATGTTTTTAAAATCAAGTTACATTTACATAGCATTTTCCCATGAATAGTTTCATGTATGCAAGCATATGCATTTTTATATATAGACATATCATAATATATATTATATAAAATAACACCTATTGGTTATCACTGTAATGGCAAATGTAAAATTTTAAAAATTGTATTGGCAATTTTAATCAAGGCAATATAGAATATTTTAAATGTTGAGTTATGCATGTAAATTAGCCTTTTTCTTGTCAATTCATAGACTGAAAAAGAAGGCAAGACTTTCTATTTTTAATCTTCAGTTTTTCAATTTAAAGTATATTGGGCCAAAGTAGGACAACTTCTAGTCCATATTTAGAGAAAAAACAGTGCTGTGGAAGTTGGCTAATCTTCACTAATCCAGATAAGAAATAAAATTTGAGGCCGGGCGCAGTGGCTCATGCCTGCAATCCCAACACTTTGGGAGGCAGAGGCAGGCAGATCACGAGGTTGGGAGTTCGAGACCAGCCTAGCCAACATAGTGAAACCTCATCTGTACCAAAAATACAAAAGTTAGCCAGGCATGGTGGTGTATGCCTGTAGTCCCAGCTACTGGGGAGGCTGAGTCAGAAGAACGGCTTGAACCTGGGAGGTGGAGATTGCAGTGAGCTGAGATCATGCCACTGTACTACAGCCTGGGCAACAGAGCCAGACTCCACCAAGAAAGAAAGAGAGGAAGGAAGAGAGAGAAAAGGAAGAAAGGAAGAGGGAAGGAAGGAAGGAAGGAAGGAAGGAAAGAAGGAAGGAAGGAAGGAAGGAAGGAAGGAAGGAAGGAAGGAAGGAAGGAAGGAAAGAAAATTTGAGTGATTGTAATGTACCAGAAACTTTCTATCTACTACTCAATTAACCTCAGAGCAGGGCAATGAGATACATACTACTGTCTCAGTTCTACAGATAAGTAAGCTGAGCCTCAAAGGTCTAACTAGCTGTATGTGACCTAGTAAATTGCAGCTAGTAAATTGCAGCTAGTAAATTGCAGCGCCTCTGCTCTTCCCAGACTGTGAGTTTATATTTTAGGAGGCATTAGGATGTAACACAGGACCATGCTACATTTATAAACATTTTTTCTTATTAAAGTCAATAAGTGCCTGGTAGCAAATGATATATACTAGGAATTATCTCTCTATTAAAATACTATTATAGAATTTTAGTTTTAATTAAGTTTAAATATGCTAACAATTTAAATTTATGAATTTATGCTAAAGTAAATGTATTAATGGGGCACCTTTTGTAAGAGCAAGCATCTGGTACAAAAATATGTGTAGACATAATCCCTTAAAGGATTGACAATTTATTGTGGAAAATAGAAAATTAATTATGATGTAGGCATATTGAGTTACATGCTATGGCAAAGACATGAAAAAGTTAAGGTATATAAGGGGAAAAAGTCTTTTGTATAAATTTGTTATTTGGCAAAGCAATTAGGTGAAAAGTAATTGAAAAAGCTGATAAAAATAAAAATTTTGATTTTATATTAAATGACTTTGATGTCTGTGGCTTGAGGATATAACTTGACTTATAAAGAAATTTTGAGAAGTATGTCTTCAGTCACGAAAATCATTAGGAAGTTTATCTCTACTGAGAACGGGGAAGGTATAAACTTGTTTTAAATTAGGTCCTCACCCAATTTTTGATAGGTAGGAGGAAGGGCTTTCTGAGGTATGAATTTAACTTTGGAATTCAGGAGGTTAATCCAGTGCTTTACATTTTGGAAAGTGCTTTCATGTATCCTATTCCTCACTAGATTTTTCTTGAAACATTAGATAGATATGAGAGGTTTCTTCATTCTAGATAAATTAATTAAGGATAAGCTATTATTCATCCAGGTTCACATAGCTGCTGAATGATGGAGTTAAGGCTCCTTAACTCCAAACTAAGGATCCTTAGTTTGTACATTTTCAAATACAAGTATAAGGTCTAAATACAATTTAAATGGAGCTCTGATCAGAGGGTAGAAAATAGTTGAGAAATACAGAATTGTAGTGCTGTAAACTTTAGAAATTATATTCAGGAATTACAAACTAAATGTCTTAGAGGGTCAGGCTGGTAGGCAGGTAATGTAAAAGCAGATTCATTAAAAAAAGTAGATGTGGCTGGTTGTTAACTACAGTTGCTGAGTTCTGTGAAGCAGTCAGAACAATCTAGATTATACTGCAATGTTCAACAAACAATGTCCAAACCTTTGGGACTTAGACTATGACATGCCCATTGTAGGTCAACAAGAAGAATGGCTCCATATCTCTTTACTTCCATATCCAGGCTGATGAAACAATCCCTATTCATAATGCTTGCTGATACTGAGACAGAGAGGAGATAATGTAGTGAATGACACACTGCCTCTTAAGACTACTCAAAGGTGATACATACCCCATTCACGTCATGGGTAATTCTCATGAGCATGTCTGATCTTAACTAGAAGAAGGGCAGGGGAGCACAGGAAGTGGTATCCTACCGTGTGTTAGAAGGTGAAGAGTCAATATATTCAGTGACAAGGAATTACGACCACAGGCTTTCCTCCTGCTCACCAAATATTGAGTTCACTCTCCTTTTTGGACACAAAATACATTCTCCTTGTCACTAAAGGTTATAGCCCCAGAATCTCATTTGCTCAAAGTATCAAGCTGAAGGTCTGCACCATCTGGCTGATGTGTGGAGACTCTTGATCTAGAGATCTATGAATGAAAAAGTTTTCTGCCCCCTCCACATATCCAACATACACAGCTATAGCAAAGGCAGAAAAACTGGAATGAACACTCCTCTTCAAAATGAGTAATAGGTGTTGGACAGCTGACTCAGGTTTATAAATATGCTGAAATCCCACAGGGCAGAAAATTTCAAAGACTACTTTCATTGAGGGTGGGAATACTCTTTGATTAGACACTGATTCCATTCCTTGCAAGGAACCCCTAAGCACCTTGCTCTCTGTGGCCCTTGGTTCTGCTTTCTAGAAGGATCTTTTTGATCCAGTACTTTTGCCCATATGGAAAGCTGGCATTTGAGAATATATCTTCTTTGGGGCTGAGTAGTTTTTTCAGACAACTTCCTGATCACAGAAAGTTTGAGGGCCCAAGGATCAGGTTAATAGTTATATTATAATCACAGATTGTTTAGTATATGCTGAAAGTTTCTTTAGTTGTATAACTCTTATAAAAACTTACCAGGTCTTTTTCAGGATTTTCTAGAGAAACAGAGCCAAACAGGATATAGAGAGAAAGTGATTTATTATAAGGAATTGGCCCCCAATTATGGAGGCTGAGGAATTCCCAAAATCAACAGTTGGAAAAGTGCAAGAGAGATAATGGTATATTTCCAGTCAAAAAGCCAGCAGGCTCAAGACTCAAGAACCCGTGATTCAGTTCTAGTCTGAAGGAAGGAAAAGACCAATATCCCAGCTCAAGACGATCAAGTAGGATTGATTGAGTAGGAGAGAGAGTCAGCCCTCTGAGAGGGAGGGTCTTCCAAGAGAAGGGTCAGCCTTTTTTTTATATTCAGGCCTTCAACTGACTGAATGAATCTCACCTGCATTATAGAGGGCAATACCCTTTAGCCAGTCTACCAATTCAAATATTAATCTTATCCAAAAACACCCTCACAGTCACATCTAGAATAATGTTTATCTGGGCACTCTTGATCAGTCAAGATAACAAATAAAATTAACTGGCATACTAGGCTTATTAATTATATTCTAGTTGATATAATTTGGGGTTTGTCTTTATAATTATAACACCTAGATTATGTATAAGTGCATGTGTATGCTTGCTTTCTCAGTCCAGTGATTCTTGCTCTTGTGTTCTTGATTTATTTGTGGGTACCTTAAATGCAGCACAGTTCAGTGGATAAGCTGTTCTTCTTGTCTTTCTATAAGTCGTGTTTTTCAATTGAGAGACGCACTGGTGATATGGCTTGGCTATGTTCCCACCCAAATCTCAAACTGTAGCTTCCACAATTCCCATGTGTCATAGGAGAGACTCAGTGGGAGGTAATTGAATCAGGAGGGCAGGTGTCTACCATGTTGTTCTTGTGATAGTGAATAAGTCTCATGAGATCTGATGGTGTTCTTAAGGACAGTTCTCCTACACATGCTCTCTTTTTCTTGCTGCCATATAGGACATGACTTTTTCCTCCTATGCCTTCCACCATGATGGTGAGGTCTCCCAATCACATGGAACTGTGAGTCCCCTAAATTTATTTTCTTATATAAATTACTCGGTCTCAGGTACATGTTTATTAGCAGTGTGAGAACAGACTGATAAAGTAAATTGGTACCAGTAGAGTGGGGTGCTGCTGTAAAGATACTTGAAAATGTGGAAGTGACTTTGGAACTGGGTAATAGGCAGAGGTTGGAAGAGTTTGGAGGGCTTAGAAGAAGACAGGAAGATATGGGAAGTTTTGGAACTTCACTGAAACTTGTTTAATGGCTTTGACCAAAATGCTGATAGTGATTTGGACAATAAGGTCCAGGATTAAGTGGTCTCAGATAAAGATAGGTAACTTTTTGGGAACTGAAGTAAAGGTCAGTCTTGCTATACAAAGAGACAGGTGGCATTTTGCCACTGTCCTAGAGATCTGTGGAACTTTGAACTTGAGAAAGATGATTTAAGGAATCTGGTAGAAGAAATTCCTTTTTTGTCTTTTTATTTATTTATTTTTATTTTACTTTGAGATCTGGGGTACATGTGCAGAATGTGCAGGTTTGTTATATAGGTATACACGTGCCATTGTGGTTTGCTGCATCCATCCCCCATCATCAACATTAGATATTTCTCCTAATGTTAGCCCTCCCCAATCCTCCTACCCCCTGCTAGCCCTCCCCCCAGCCCCCTACCCCCTGGCAGGCCCTGGTGTGTGATGTGCCCCTCCCTGTGTCCATGTGTTCTCATTGTTCAACACCCACTTATGAGTGAGAACATGCAGTGTTTGGTTTTCTGTTCTTTGCAGGGACATGGATGAAGCTGGAAACCATCAATTATGGTGGAAGAAATTTCTAAGTGGCAAAGTGTTCAAGACGAAGCAGAACATAAAAGTTTGGGAAATTTGCAGTCTGATGATGCAATAGAAAAGAAAAACTCATTTTCTGGGGATAAATTCAAGCCTGCTGCAGAGATTTGCATAAGTAATGAGAAACCCAATGTTAATCACCAAGACAATGTGGAAAATATCTTCAAGGTATGTCAGAGACTTTCACAGCAGCCCCTCCTATCACAAGCCTGGGGGCCTAGGAGGAAAAAATGATTTCATGAGGCCTAGAGTACCCCTGCTGTGTGCAGCCTAGAGACTTGGTATCCTGTGTCCAGCTTCTCCAGCCATGACTAAAAGAGGCCAATGTACAGCTAAGGCCATGTCTCCAGAGGCTGCGAGCCCCAACCCTTGGCAGCTTTAATTTTGGTGTTGAGTGAGCAGGTGCCCAGAGAATTGATTTTTGGGTACCTGTTCACTCAACACCAAAAATCCACCTAGATTTTAGAGAATGTATGGAAACTCCTGGATGTCTAGGCAGAAGTTTGCTGCAAGGACAGGGCCTTCATGGAGAACCTCTGCTAAGGCAGTTTAGAAGGGAAATGTGAAGTTGGAGTCACCACACAGAGTCCCCACTGGGGCACTGCCTAGTGAAGCTGTGAGAAGAGAACCAAAATGGTAGATTCACTGACAGCTTGCACTATGTGCCTGGAAAAACCTTAGACACTCAACACCAGCTCATGAAAGCATCCAGAAGGAAGGCTGTACTCTGCAGAGCCACAGGGGCAGAACTGTCCAAGATCATGGGAACCTAGCCTTTGCATAATCTGGATGTGGACATGAAGTCAAATGAGATCATTTTGGAGCTTTATTTGACTAGCCTGCTGGAATTTAGACTTGCATGGATCTTGTAGTCCTTTTGTTTTGGACAATTTCTCTCATTTGGAATAGGTTTATTTATCCAATTCTTGTACCACCTTTTTACCTAGGAAGTGACTAACTTGCATTTGATTTTACAGGTTCATAGGCAGAAAGGACTTTTATCTCAGGTAAGACTTTGGACTGTGGACTTTTGAGTTAATGCTGAAGTGAGTTAAGACTTTAGGAGACTGCTGGGAAAGTATAATTGGTTTTAAAATATGAGGACATGAGATTTGGGAGGAGCCAGGGGTAAAATAATATGATTTGGGTTCCCACTCAAATCTCAAATTGTAGATCTCACTATTCCCATGTGTCCTGGGAGGGACCTGGTGGGAGACAACTAAATCACAAGAGCAGGTCTTTCTCATGTTGTTCTCTTAAAGTGAATAAGTCTTATAAGATCTGATGGTTTTATAAAGAGGAGTTCCCCTGCACATACTCTCTCTTGCCTGCCACTATGTAGGATGTAACTTTGCTCTTCCTTTGCCTTCTGCCACAATTGTGAGGCCTCCCTAACCATGTAGAACTGAGTCCATTAAGCCTCTTTTTATTTTTCAACTTTAAGTTCCAGGATACATGTGTAGAATATGCAGGTCTGTTACATAGGTATGTGTGTGCCAGGGAAATTTGCTGCACCTATTGACCCATCCTCTAAGTTCCACCCACCTAACCCCATCAGGCCCTGGTGTGTGTTGTTCCTCTCCCTGCGTTTATGTGCTTTCATTATTCAACTCCCACTTATAAATAAGAACATGTGGTCTTTCATTTTCTGTTCCTGTATTAGTTTGCTGAGGATGCTGGCTTCCAGTTTCAACTGTGTCCCTGCAAAGGACATAATCTCCTTCTTTTTTATGGCTGCATAAAACCTGAACCCCTTCCTTACACCTTATACAAAAATTATCTTGGGATAGATTAAAGATTTAAATTTAAAACCCAAAAACAAAAACTCTAGAAGAAAACCTAGGCAGTATCATTCAGGACATAGGCATGGGCAAAGATTTTATGACAAAAATGGCAAAAGCAATTGCAACAAAGGCAAAAATTGATAAATGAGATCTAATTACACTAAAGAGCTTCTGCACATCAAAAGAAACTATCATCAGAGTGAAGAGGCAACCTACAGAATGAAAGAAAATTTTTGCAATCTACCCATCTGACAAAGGTCTAATATTCAGAATTTAAAGAACTTAAATTTACAAGAAAAAAAATCCATAAAATAGTGGGCAAAGGATATGAACACACTTCTCAAAACAAGACATTTACGTGACGAAAAGCCATGTGAAAAAAAGCTCAACATCACTAATCATTAGAGAAATGAAAATCAAAACCACAATGAGATACCATTGCACATCGGTCAGAATAGTGATGATTAAAAAGTTGAGAAACAGTAGATGCTGCCAAAGCTGTCAGAAATAGGAACACTTTTGGCCGGGTGCGGTGGCTCACGCCTATAATCCCAGCATTTTGGGAGGCCGAGGTGGGTGGCTCACAAGGTCAAGAGATTGAGACCATCCTGGTCAACAAGGTGAAACCCCATCTCTACTAAAAATACAAAAATTAGCTGGGCATGGTGGTGCACACCTGTAGTCTCAGCTATTCGGGAGGCTGAGGCAGGAGAATTACTTGAACCCAGGAGGCGGAGGTTGCTGTGAGCTGAGATCACGCCATTGCACTCCAGCCTGGATAACAAGAGCAAAACTCCGTCTCAAAGAAAAAAAAAAAAAAAGAAATAAGAACACTTTTATACTGTTGGTGGGAATGTAAATTGGTTAAACCATTGTGGAAGACAGTATGGTGATTTCTCAAAAATCTAGAATCCGGAAATACCATTTGACCCAGCAATCCCCTTACTGGGTATACACCCAGAGGAATATAAATTATTCTACTACAAAGACATGCACACATAGGTTTATTGCAGAACTGTTTACAATAGCAAAGTCATGGAACCAACCCAAATGCCCATCAATGATAGACTGGGTAAAGAAAACTTGGTACATATACGCCATAGAATAAACTTTTTCTTTATTAATTACCCAGTCTCTGGTATGTCTTTATGAGCAGGATGAGAAGAGACTGATATAACTAGGTACCACAATGTTTCTTGGAGACATTTTAATCTAAATATACTCTTGATTTGACCCTTTCAATAAGACTGAGTTCTAACTAATTCTTGTTTTCCAAAGGCCTTTTTGGCTTTATGTTTTAGTTATTGGGGTTATGAAGCAGCTGCTTCTTTTAAACTTACAAATCCCTGAATTTCATAAATATTTCTACATGCTTTTTATTTATTCCTTATTTTTGCCCCATGACCAACTATTTTTAGAATTCGTCTCTTTTATGTGATAGCTCAGTACAACAATTTTCTTCTGACTTATTTTTTCTGTTGCTACAAATAACATTTTTACTAAATGTCTGACACTGAATAACTTGGACAGTCGTCTCTTCAGCCTTTGGTATCAGTTTTCTTATCACCTGTCATATCGTCACTAGAAAAATGTGACCTATATTTAATAATGGTGGTTTTTAGTTTTTTTTATTGATTTTTATTTGGTGGGTTGGTTGTGTTTTTGTAGTTGTCATTCAGAACTCACTTCTAGAGGCTGATTTTTATAGTAGTCAGCATAGGCTAGATTATGCCTTCATAACTAACAACCTCCATGAATTTAGAAACTTGTAACAATATAAATTTATTTTCTACTAATGTTATATATTTGCCATGGATTGGCTGTGAGTTCTATTCCACATTTGTCATTTCTGGAGCCAGGTTAATGAAGCAGCCTCCGTCCCAAACATTGTCATTTGCCATCACAAAAGGAAAATAAAATGCATCAAATTGTGCACTTGCTCTCAAACGTTTGTAATGAGCTTAATTGGCAAAAGCAACTTTCACAGATATAAATAAATCCAAGGAAGTGGAGAAGTAAAATCTAAAAATCTGATTATGTTCTGGAAAAAGATAAATAAAAATATTTGTCTAAGAATAATAATAACTATCACATTCTTTCTAAATGTGTACCTCATCTGGGCTTTTTAAATAAAATTACTTTTCAGGTTAAACTTGCTCTGAGGGCTTTTGGTTTCTTATTCTTTGTCTAGATGTATATTTGCATATTTATAGATAAGCAAAATTCCTTGAGGATTTACACAAAGAATCTCAGCAAAGAATTTCAGGATGTAATCTTCACTAAATTGCACAAAACGGTGTGTTTTAGTAGAAAGAATCTAGGCTTTGGTTTCATTGTGAACTGGGTTCAAGTTTCAGCTACACAAATAATTTCTGAGCTAATGTGGTTAAATTAGTTCACCTCCCTGAATTTCATGTTCTTCATTTGCCAAATAGAAATAGTAGAACTGTTTTCTGCATGAGTTGAAACCATAAAGCCTAATGTATTATTGAAAGCATTTCAATAATTCCATTGTTAGATTGGCATTTACTGTGGGAGCATATAACAAATACTTCAACAATCCCCTATTGCTAGATTGAAGGTAATTGCTGGAGTATGTTACTTTAGTAAAACAAGTCTTGTCTTGCTAGTTGAGCTTACACTTCCAAGGACTCCTTAGGAAAAGGTGATTGCTCTTGTTGTGTGAGCTTCAGAAGTCTCACTCTTTGAGAAGTAGCAGACTCTCTGATGAGAAGAGAGAGTCAATTAGGCAGCCAAGCAACAAAGCAGAGAGTTTTTTTGTGATCATCAGAAAAGGCTCAGTATGAAGTCAAGCACTTGTTTGAGGAGTGAAATCAGAGAACAAGATGCCAATTGGAGCCAGGGAGTCCTTTACTGTGACAAAGTTGAAGATCTCTGGAAAAAGATTCTCTGAGGATCACCCTTTAGTTTGACTAAAGTGTGTTCTCAGTATGCTAGTATCCAAGGGAGCTTATTGAACTCATGGAATTTTGTGAGTGAGTCAAATGAAATGATGGTTGATTTCATTCTGATTTTCAGGATAATTTTGATCCTGGAAAAAAAAATCAACCTGAACTTTTTAAGGATCACAACAGTTTCTTCTGTAATTAACTGTATGTTTCAGTTCTGTAGTGGTTCTCAAACATTGAGTCCAAAAGAATCAGTTGAGAAACATGTAAGAACACTGCAATTTCAAGACTTATTCCCCAAAATTTCAGTATTTCAATGGGATGGCTTTGAGATTGGGCTTAAAAAGCTGCCTGCTCATAGACGATGATTTGAGAAATTCTGACTAGTGTCTCTTTATTTTGGTTCCAAATTAGAATCACCTGCCAAGTTTTGAAAACAAAACTGGTCTGAGCTCCATCCCATACCAAATATTTGAGACTCTCAGAGGATGGATGCCCAGGAATAGGTATCTTTTTAAAGCACCTAAGTTGTTCTAATGCCCAGCCAAGGTTAAGAATCTCAGTATCTAGTCCAAAAATATCTCTATCAGATTAAAGGAAGCAATGTCAGTATCTTAAACAGATGTTTGACATCCTAGGCTTTTCTTTTTGTAATATCACAGAACGTTAGTGCAGAAGTTATTCTAATATGAATAGGTTTTCCACTTACAATGCCTGCATTGTCCTAACATTGTAAACAAGCCAAAAAAGGAGATTTGTAGCCCTGACTCTGAGGGAAAAGGGAGTTCAGAGTCCCCTCCTAGTCAAAGCATGCAGATCCTTTCATTCTTCTCTTCCTCAAAACTTTATTTTTAAAGTAATATATATTGAACATCTTTAAAGAGCTAAAGATGGTAATAGACACTTTAAAGAGATGCAATAAGATTCTCATTCTTATGTCATAGGTAAAGAGACTGAGGCTCAGTGAGGCATACTCTGTCAAGGAAGTAAGAAGAGGCAGGATCTGAACCCAGATCTATTTGACTGCAAAGCACAAGCTCTTGGTATAAATTTTATTTTCAGATGTGTTTATTTATTACTAAATATTTTAGAAACACATGAAAGTATAACACATAATTAAATGAAGACATGAGTACTGAACACTTTGCTTGACAAATAGAGTATTAAAAATATAGGTGAAAGCCTTATAAATAGCAATCTGATATCATTCATATCTCTCATCTTTTTCCACCTTCAAAGTTGACAATGGGTAGAGCTGCAGCTGACATGGCCTTTTGGAGTTATTTCCAATTAAAATAGAGGGCTGTGCCTTTATGCCCCAGCCTTGGCCAGTCATTGGATATGAGATCCGTCAAGAAGGCAAATGCATAAACTTGAGTGAAGTATCTTCCTTTGTCCAAATGATTCACCTGGTAGTTGTCAAAAGCTAACCCTCCTGATAGCTGGGTGAATAATGTCATCGTTTTAAGAAATATCTGGGAGGCAAATTACAGCATCCAATATAAATATTCATGAAATACTTGCTACATTGTTGACTTGAGTTTGCACCTAGGTTTATAAAATAATTTGAGCATGATGTAGATTAAATTGTTGGGTCTATTTTTTATAGTTTTAAATTCATAATTTTCTAGATCTGATTATCAAAGTTATGAAAGCCTTTTAGAAGAAACTGTGATGCTCTCCTTTTTTTTATTCCATATTAATATTTTTTCTTTTAATGTCTGGAAAAACTCACTAGTAAAACTATCTGAATTAACTTATGTTTGTGTTTTTTCTATATTATTTGTATTGCTTCTTTTGTTGGTGTTGTTTTACTAGCTTCTTTATTAGGATAGTTTTCTAATTATAGTTTAATCTTTTTTCTAAGATAATAGCACTATTATTTAATATAAGCAAAGGCATATGGTTTTCTCAAAAGACTGCATTTGCATTTGTGCATATCTTATTAATTTTGTAATGTATTATTTTTATAATTATTCTGCTTTATTTTTTAGTTTCTATTATGAGTTCTTTTGAGCTATGGCTTATTTAGATTGTTTTAAACTTGTAGGTCTACTTTTGAGTCACATATAGTTTATTAAAATTTTAATTTCATTTCGTTTTGGTCACTGCTACAGTTTGGATGTTTGACCTTTCCAAACCTCGTGTTGAAATTTTATCTCAACCAGTGTTGGAGATGGGGCCTAATCAGAGGTGTTTGGATAATGGGGATGAATCTTTCATGAAGAGACTAATTCCTGCCCTTGGGTGTGAGTGAGCTCTTACACTATTAGGTCTGGTGAGAGCTGATTGTTAAAAGAGCCTGGTATCACCCCACGATCTCTCTTGATTCATCTCTCACCATGTGATTTCTGCACACACCAACTACCTTTTGCCTTCTGCTATGAGTGACAGCAACGTGAGGACCTCATTAAATGCAGATGTCCAATCTTAAACTTTCCAGCCATGATAATCATGAGCCAAATAAGCCATTCTCTTTATAAGTTACCCAGCCTCAGCTATTCCTTTCCAACAACACAAAACCCTAAGACAGATAGCAAATGTAGTTTCTGGGAAACGGGTACTTTGCTCTTTGTTGAGCCTCTCTGTACAGCTGATGTGAAGTGAAATTGCAGAAATGCTCCACAAGTACAAGAGAGACACAAATATTCCTTAAATGATCTGCACAACATTGCATATCTACCATGATATTAAATTTCTTAATTGTTTCATTTAAATCATTTATGTCCTTGGTATTGCTTTGTTCCTATGAACTAACCACTACTGGGAGAGCCCCAAGCCAGCACTGCAAGAACTGCTAAAGGCAGCTCTAAATCCTGAAACAAGTCTTTGAAATACACCACTATAAAAACTAACCACTGCTGGCTTGGGGCTGGTGAATTCCCTCAGCATTTGTCTGTCTGAAAAAGACTGTGTCCTATATCTTTTCTTCATTTATAAAGCTTAATTTCACTGGATATAAGATTCTTGGTTGATCATTGTTTTGCTTAAGGAGGCAAAAAATAGTAACCCAATTTCTTCTACCTTGTAGGGTTTCTCTTGAGAAATCTGCAGTTAATCTGATCGTTTTTTCTTTATAGGTTACCTGATGCTTTTGTCTCACAGCTCCTAAGATTCTTTCCTTTGTCTTTACATTAGGTAACCTGATGACATTGTGCCTGCATGATAATCTTTTTGGCAATGAATTTCCCAGATATTCTTTGAGTTTCATGTATTTGGGTGCCTAGATCTCTAGCAAGGATGGGAAGTTTTCCTCTATTATTCCCTCAAATATGTTTTCCAAACTTTTAGATTTCTCATCTTCCTTGGGTATACCAACTAGTCTTAGGTTTGGACATGTAATGTAGCCCCAAACTCCTTGGAGGCTTTGTTCATTTTTTTAATTCATTTTTTTTTCTTTTTTGCCTTTGATGGGTTGGATTAATTTGAAAGCCTTGTCTTCAAGCTCTGGGGTTTTTCCTTCTGTTTGTTTGATTCTATTGCTGACATGTTCCAGTGCATTTTGCATTTATCTAAGTGTGTCCTTGATTTCCAGAAGTTGTGATTGTTTTTTATTTATAATCTCTATTTCATGGAAGAATTTTTCTTTCATATCCTGTATCATGTTTCTTATTTCTTTAAGTTGGACTTCGCCTTTCTCTGGTGCCTCCTTGATTAGCTTAAAATTGACCTTCTGAATTCTTTTCCTGTCAATTGAGAGGTTTCATCTTGGTTTGGATCCATTACTGGTAAACTGGTATAAGGTTTTGGTGATATTAAAGAATCTTGTTTTGTCATATTTCCAGAATTGTTTTTCTGTTTTTTTTTTTTTTTTTTTTTTTTTTTTTTTTTTTTTTTTTTTTTTTTTTCTTTTGGGCAGACTATGTCAGAGGGAAGATCTGGGATTAAAGCACTGCTGTTCAGATTCTTTTGAACCATGGGATGCTTCCTGGATGTGGTGTTCTCCCCCTTACCCTAGGAATGGGGCTTCCTGAGAGTTAAACTGTAGTGATTGTTTTTGTTCTTCTGGATCTGGGAACCAAGCAGACCTACTGTGCTCTGGGATAGTACTGGGGAGTGTCTGCAAAGAATCCTTTGTTGTTATCCGTCTACAGGTCTTGCAGCCATGGATGCCAGCACGTGCTGCAGTGGAGGTAGCAAGGGAGTAAAGTGGACTCTGTGAGGGTCCTTGGTTGTGTTTTTGTTTAGTGCACTGGTTTTGTGTTGGTTGGCCTCCAGCCAGGAGGTGACACTTCAAGCGTGCATCAGCTGCAGACTTACAGGGAGGATGCAAACTTGCTCTGGGGATACCTGGTTAAGTATTCAGATTTCTCAGGCAGTGGGCAGGACTATAGGGCTCACAAGATAATATAACCTTTGTCTTTGGCTACCAGGGCAGGTAGAGAAAGACCACTAGGTGGGGACAGAGATAGGTGTATCTGAGCTCAGCTGATATTTGGGCGAGGCTTACTGCAGCTGCTGTTGGAAATGAGACTGTGGTTCTCAGTACCATGGAATTATATTTCCAGGGGGATTATAGCTGCCTCTGCTGAGTCCTACAGGGCACTAGGGGAAGTGGGGGAAAGCTGGCAGTTGCAGGTTTCATCCCACTCCCAAACAGCCCACAGTTCTAAAGTCCAGTTTCATTCCCACCATGCCCCAACCCCAACAGCACTGAGTCTGTTTCCAGACAGCTGGTGGCCAAGGCTGAGAACTTGCCCCAGACCACAAGCCTCCCCATTGAGAAAGCAAGCAGACTCACAGATTTTCAGCATCTCAAGGAGCCTGCAGCGGTGATCATTTCCTTCAAAAGGTCTGTGAATTATCTTGGCTTTCCTGATGAAGGGGCCATATTGCCTGGGTTATATACCTTGGAGTTCATCATCTCAGCCCAGAAAAATTTAGGACACAAACACACACAAGGAATTTAGGAGCAGAGGCTTAATAGGCAGAGGAGAAGAGAAAGAAAAACAGCTCTCTCTACAGAGAGAGGGCTTCCAAGTGGAAAAGACCAACTGGCCAGAGATGGAAGGGATTTTATAATCCAGCTTGAGAAGGTAGTAGCTGACTTATGTAGGGCTCACAGACTGGTTCGATCAGGTGTGACATTTACATAACACATGGGGAAGGCTGGTCGCCCCACCCTAATCTTATGATGTAATGAACTCTCCTTGGCCAGTGCCATCTTGTCTGCTCCTTACTGTACATGTGGCTGGCAGAGAAGGGAAGATGGAGCTGCCATCTTGAGCATGTCTTGTCCCTAGTTCCTGCCAGCGTTCACCTGTGCAAGCTTCCAGCTTGCTTGTCTGTGTCTGCAGCTAGACTTCACAGGCCGCCCTTTGTTAGAAAATTATTTGGGGCTGCTTTGATTACAAAGAAAAGCCTTCCTGAGGACTCCCATACCCTTACTATCTGCCTGATTGATCCCTTCTTAACTTCCATATTATTTCTCCCTCAGGAGTGGTAACCGTAACTGCTGTTAGAGGGTGTTGGGCCATGACTCTTTCTGGCACTTCCAGCTGAAAGGGGGCACTGTGTGAGGAACAGCAGCTAGGGATCCTCCTGGGGCCAATCTAATGGTTTTCAGAAGAAAGGCGTGTCTATATGTGGTTCAGTCTGCAGCACCATTTGGAGTTTGATTGTTGTTAGGTGAGAGGAAACAATTTGTATTATAGTATTGAGTAGACAACGTCCAAACATGAATATAAAACACATGAGCAAGAGGGCGCTTAACAACAGAGCTAACTAGTTCCGCAAAGAAGACTGGAATTCATTAAAGAGGAATTGTAGCCATCCAGGGCTGGAACCTGCATTTTCTCTTAACGTGTCAATGATTTTAACTGGATCTTTAAGAACCTGTAGGTTTTATTCCACTTGACTTGATTGATCCAGAAACAGCATGTTTCATTTAAGACTGCACAGGTACCCCTACTTTGACTGTAAGGACATCTAGGGCCAATGTATTCTGTGCTACTACTGAGGCT
Organism: Plecturocebus donacophilus; assembly: GCA_004027715.1. Taxonomy (NCBI): domain Eukaryota; kingdom Metazoa; phylum Chordata; class Mammalia; order Primates; family Pitheciidae; genus Plecturocebus; species Plecturocebus donacophilus. The sequence continues at coordinate 17,570 of PVKP010017605.1, read as the reverse complement.
AAAGAGTCTATTGACTGTTGTTTAGCTTCTATGGCTCCTACTGTTGCCCTTCATCCTTACTGCATCATAATGGAAATACTAAGTACTGACCTTTCAAGGAGAGGAATACCGAAAAACCAGAAGAGGCCTCTGCTTATAGAATTCCCTATCCATGGTCTTTCTAAGATGGGATTGTTGTGTGCCTGCCCTCTCCAATCTTCTCTTTTGGTTAAATCTTCATATGAGGGCTTGGAAATGACAAATCTCTTTGCTTGGTGTATCTGAGATAGTGCACTGTCCAAAAAGGAACCTAGGTTAGGGATGTCACCAGATGGTGCCACCATGTCATGGAATTTAAAAATAATAGATTGGGGGCCACTGCTACTATAGTGCAGGTTCCTTTCCAGGGCCTAGAGAGGATTAAGTGTAGCCAGGAGCCACAGAATAAATATAATCTTGTCCCTTGAAGAGATGGTTCTAAGTTGGACTTGTGAGGGACACAGGGAGATCTTTCTTGTAATTTAGAAGGCTTTCCCCCTTGTATACAATAGAAGCATCATTGGGATACTCAGGACTGTCATTCACAATGCCACTGGGAATTTTAAAGACTAAATGAGAAGGGTCTACCTGACAAGTGGCCAAGTAGCCCTTGCTTATTTATTTATCTCTTATGACTTTTATCTTAAAGTCTCCTGTGTCTTCACATTGATATCTGGGACATTCCTCTGGGCTGTCAGTGGTTGCTGTCTCAGCTTTACAGGCCTTGACTCGAGTGTTATATATCCAGGAGCCAATACCTGTAACTTTTACCACCAAAGGGGTTTAAAGGAGAATGGTGTAAGGCCCTTCCCAGGTTAGGCTTAGGAAAAGAGAAAGAAAAAGGAGAGCTTTTACCAGTACCAAATATCCTGGGTTAAATAAAGGTAGTCCTACTTCTTAGGGTTGGGCTTCTGCTAGATGAGTTAATTTCTGTTGAAAGTGAGCGAGCCAGGTTACATGCTTAACCAATTCAGAGGTCTCTTGGTCTAATAAGAAATCATTGGTGAGGAAAGACCAACTATACAGGATCTCAAAAGGGCTTAGACTTAACTTTGAAGGGGTGTTTCTTACCCACAGTAAAGACATGAGAAGAATCACCCAACAAAGGTGAGTTTCTTAGGACAGTTTCCTGAGGTGTCTTTTGCTGATATGAATTGTCTTATCTACCTTTCCTGAGGTCTGGTGTCTCCAAGTGCAATGGAGGTGAGACTGTATGCCTAGCGCATTGGAGACCCCCCTGTATAACAGCTGTCTTAAATGAGCGACCATTGTCACTTCGGAGGTACTTAGGTAGACCAAAACAGGGAATAATTTCATTACCTAACATCTTTAATACCTCAGAGTCCTTTTCACTACAGCTTGGAAATGCTTTTACCCAAGTATCTACCTGTACCAGGAGGTATTGGATGCCCTTCATCTTTGGCATGTGGGTGAAGTCTATCTGCCAGTCCTGCCCTGAATAGCTTCCCACGCTTTGGGTTGGAGGATAAAGGAGTCACCTGTCCAGGGGATTATTTTTAAGAGCGACTTCACAAGCACTAACAATCTGTTTTATTGTTCTTAGTAAGCTCTCTCCTGTAAACAATCTCTGGACACATTGGTAAGTTTTATCCTTTCCCAAGTGCAAAGCTTGGTGAAGGATTTTAAGGACTTTCCACTGGCTAGAGGCTGTCAAGTGAACCCATTCCCTGAATACAGCCATCCTGAAGGCTGGAAGGTATACCCTTGAGTTTTATTTCTGTAGGAGAATACTGAGGCTTGATTTCTCTTATGGGGTCTTAATTAGAAAGGCTTCAAGTGTGTTGATGTCATGAGGCATCAGCTCCAAGCACAATAAACATAAGTGTGCATGCATCTTTATAGTAGAATAGTTTATATTTCTTTGGGTATATACCCAGTGATGGGATTGCTGCATTAAATAATATTTCTGGTTCTAGATCCTTGAACAAGCTCCCTGAAAAAAAGCAAATGTCTTGGGAAAGACTCTGTGACAGTTGCATTTGGGCAACTGTTGCATCTCTCCTTAATGGAGGAAGGGGGCTGGTTTGAGTTCTATATCCTACTATTATGGCCTGTGCTAAAGTGTTTACCCTTAGAGAATGGTTTTGGTTACTTCTGTACTTAAAATTCCCAAAGTAATTAAGTACCATTCTAGTAAGAAGCAGAACAGGTGCTTTAAAAGAACAAAGGGACCAAATGGGCATTTTCCTTTGGAGGGGACGGTAAGAAGACTAAAATTTGGCTTTGGAGGATATTTTACTTCCAGTTGTTGAAGGTAGTGATTTCCCATTTACAGAAGCAGCATGAAGCCTAGTTTCTACCAGAGAGGTGGAAAAAGGGAAGAGTTGGAAAGCTACATTGTTTCAGTAAAGTACGGACAATGTGCCTCATGGAGAGGATCCCTATTCCACTAGGTGGCGGTGTTGACCTTGAAATGCCATGTGCTCTTCACACGAAGGGCAGAGTGACCTTGACATGCCATGTGCTCTCCAGACCAAGGGCAGAGAGTGACCTGTAAGTGTCATGTGCTCCAGACCAAAGACAGAGTGACCTGGAAGTGCCATGTGTTTTCCAGACCAAGGGCAGAGTGACGACATGCCATGTGCTCTCCAAACTAATGGCAGAGAGACCTGAAAATGCCACGTGTTCTCCAGACCAAAGACAGAGAGAGATGCTTACCATGGGTGAGGGTTGGGGGAAACCTTTTGTTCCTAGAAAATCAGACACCTTCCACTGAGCTATGCCTCTGGTTATTATGACATTCCCTTATCTTGCCAAACAAGATTACTCCCCTGAACTGTAAAACTTCTCACATTTGCATACACAGAGCATGTAAGAGATATGGTGGTCATGGACAGGAAAGGAGAAAATTATGGTGGAAAAGTTGGAGATCCTGTTGCTGACACCCCATCAAGTGGTTGGAGGCTGGGGTCAGTCCAGAAGCTTTTGGATAACACCTGGGGGAAGCCCCAGCTAGAAATCCTCAGTTTCCCCAGTACGTCTTCCAGCCCCATGCAATGGCTAAGTCCTCTGTGAAAAGAAGCTTGTTCAAACATGATCAACATGCTCAGTAACCCATGGGTACTGGGGGATTCTCCATGTTCTCCCCAGTAAGCCTGTCCCCCAAGCCTTGTAAGGCTGGCAGCCATGCTAATCATTTTTAAATGATTGAAGGGGACCCAGTATTTGGTTTGATTTGGTTCTAAAATGGAGGCCAGGAGCCTCAAAATGAAAGAATAAAGTTGGAGCCTGGTCCTCTACTCACCATTTCGATGAATGTTGTACCTAGGTATCTCAGACAGGGACCCCAATATGAAGTGGCTACGTTGTCTGTGGTATATACCCTGGGGTTCATCACCTTGTGAAGGAAAATCTGGGAGACAAACACACACAAGGGGTTTAGCAGTGGAGGTTTAACAGGCAGAAGAGAAGAGAAAGAAAACCAGTTCTCTCTATAGAGAGAGTAGAAAAGACAGACTGGCCATGGATGTGCCAGATTTTATAGTTCAGCCTGAGGAGGTGGTGACTGACTTATGAAAGGCTCACAGATTGGTTCAATCAGGTGTGACATTTACATAACACATGGGGAAGGCTGGTCGCCCCACCCTAACCTTATTATACAAATGAACTCTCCTTGGCCAGAGCCATATTGTCTGCTCCTTACTGTATATTAGGCTGGCAGAGAAGGGAAGATGGAGCTGCCACCTTGAACATGTCTTGTCCCTAGTTCCTGCCAGCATTCACCTGTGCAAGCTTCCGGCTTGCTTGTCTGTGTCTGCAGCTCAACTTTACAGGCTGCTCTTTGTTAGAAAATTATTAGAGCTGCTTTTCATTAAAAAGAAAAGCCTTACCAACGACTCCCATAACTTTACTCTCTGCCTAAGTGATTTCTTCTTAACTCCTATATTACTTGGTATGTTTCCGCAGGTAGTTCTCGGAGCCAAAAGTTTACAATGTGAATCTCTACATACTGCTCTGTCCATCCAAGTGGGACCTGCAAGCTAGTACTGTCCTCTATTGGCCATCTTAATCCAAATCCTATTTTGCATTTTTGTTTCATTTCATATTTAGTTTTGTGATTTTTGTTACTTTTTTCTTCTGCTAGCTTTGGGTTTAGTTTGTCATTTTCTCTGGTTCCTTGAGGTGTGATGTTAGGTTTCCAATTTGTGCTATTTGAGACTATTTAATGTAAGCATTTAGTGCTATACATTTTTCTCTTAGCACTGCTTTTGCTGTCTCCCAGAAGTTCTGATAACTTTTGTAACAATTATCATTCATTTAGAAGAATTTTTAAATTTCTGTCTTGCCTTCATTGTTAATCCAAAAATTCTTCAGGATATTATTTAATTTTTGTGGATTTGTATTATTTTGAGGATTACTTTTGGAGTTGATTTCTAGTTTTATTTCACTGTGATCTGAGAATATACTTGATGTGACTTTGATTTTTAAAAATTTATTGAAACGAGTTTTGTAACATCCTATGTGGTCTGTCTTGGGAATGTAACTTGCGCTCATGAAATGAATGTATATTCTGCAGTTTCTGGGTAGAATGTTCTGTAGATATCTGTTAGGCCCATTTGTTCTAGAGTGGAGTTTCAGTTCATTGTTTCTATTTCAGTGGAGTGTTGAAGTTCACCATTAGTATTCTTTTACTGTCTATCTCTTTGCTTAGTCCTAGTAGTAATTATTTTATAAATCTGGAGCTCTAGAGTTAGGTGCATATATATTTAGAATTATAATATTTTTTGTTAGACTGATCCTTTTATTATTGTATAATGAATTTTTTTTTTTACTGTCATTGCTTTAAAGTTTGTTTTGTCTGATATAAGAACTATTCTTCATCACTTTGGTTTCATTTGCATGAAATATTTTTTTTTCACTCCTTTACCTTGAGTGTTTAAGAATCCGTACATGCGAGGATCTGACAAATGACCAAATAGGAACAGCTCCAGTCTGTACCTCCTGGCAAGACCAACGCAGAAGGCAGTTGATTTCAGCATATCCAACTGAAGTACCCCGTTCATCTCATTGGGACTGGATAGGCAGTGGGTGCAGCCCATGGAGGGTGAGCAGAAGGGGGATGGGGCATTGCCTCACCCAGGAAGTGCAAGAAGCATGGGGCATCCCTTTCCTAGCCAAGGGAAGCCATGATGGACGGTGCTATTAAGCCCAGACACTATGCTTTTCCCATAGTTTTTGCAATCCACAGACCAAAATATTCCCCAATGTGCCTCCACCACCAGGGCCCTGGTTTCAAGCCCAAAACTGAGTGGCTTTTCAGGAAAACACTAAGATACCTGCAGGAATTTTTTTCTTACCCTAGGAGTGCCTGGAACTCCAGGAAGACAGAACCATTCACTCCCCTGAAGGACTGAAGCCAGGGAAACAAGTGATCTCACTCAATGGGTCCCACTCCCACAAGGCCCAGTAAGCTAAAAACGACTGGCTTGAAATTCTTCCTGTCAGCACAGCAGTCTGAAGTTGACCAGGGATGATCAAGCTTGGTGGACGGAGGGGTGTCCATCTTTACTTAGGCTTGAGTAGGTAGTTTTCACTTGAAAGTGGCTAGGGAGGCCTGGAACTTCAGACTGGGTGAAACGCAACACAGAGCAGCAAAGTTGCTGTGGCCAGACTGCCTCTCTGGGTTCCTCTTCACTGGGCAGGGCATCTCTGAAAGAAAGGCAGCAGCCCCAGTCAGGGGCTTATCGTTAAAACTCCCTTCTCCCTGGGACAGAGCATGCGGTGGAAGGGGCAGCTGTGAGGGCAGCTTCAGCAGACTTAAATGTTCCTGCCTTCATACTCCGAAGACAGCAGTGGATCCTGACAAGGAGGGATCTCCCAGCACAGCGGGTGAGCTCTGCTAAGGGACAGACTGCATCCTCAAGTGGGTCCCTGTACTTCCCCTCCCCCACATCCTAACTGGGAGAGACTTCCCAACAGGGGTTGACAGACACCTCATACAGGAGAGCTCTGGCTGGCAACAGGTCAGTGTGCCTTGAGATGCAGCTTCCAGAAGAATCAGGTAGCATCTTTGCTGTTCTGCAGCCTCCACTGGTGATACCCAGGCAAATATGGTCTAGAGTGGACCTCCAGCAAACTGCGCCAGACCTGCAGAAGAGGGGCCTGTTAGAAGAAAGACTAACAAACAGAAAGCAATAACATCAACATCAACAAAAAGGACCCCACACAGAAACCCCATCCAAAGGTCATCAGCCTCAAAGATCAAAGGTAGATAAATCCACGAAGTTGAGGAAAAGCCAGTGCAAAAATTGATGAAATTTCTAAGAATCAGAATATCACTTCTCCTCCAAATGAACACAACTCCTCTTCAGCAAGGGCACAAAACTGGACAGAGAATGAGTTTGATGAACTGACAGAAGTAGGCTTCAGAAGATGGGTAAAGACAAACTCTTCTGATCTAAAGGAATATGTTCTAACCCAATGAAAGGAAACTAAGAACCTTGACAAAAGGTTACAGGAACTGCTAACTAGAATAACAAATTTAGAAAAGAATATAAATGACGTGGTGGAACTGAAACAAACAGCATGAGAAATTCATTAAGCATACAAAAGTATCAATAGCTGAATTGATCAAGTGGAAGAAAGGATATCAGAGACTGAATACCAGTTTACTGAAATAAGGCATGAAGAAAATGCCTTCATTTCTTCTTTGATGGAGAAATAGAGAAAAAAGAATGAAAACGAACAAACAAAGCCTCCAAGAAATATGGGACTACATATGTGAGAAGACCAAACCTATGATTAACTGCGGTTCCTGAAAGTGATGGGGAGAATGGAACCAAGTTGGAAAACACACTTCATATTATCCAGGAGAACGTTACCAACCTAGGAAGACAAGCCAAAATTCAAATTCAGGAAATACAGAGAACACAACTAAGATATTTCTCGAGAAGAGCGACCCCAACACACATAATCATCAGATTCTCCAAGATTTAAACAAAGGAGAAAATGTTAAGGGCAGCCAGAGAGAAAAGTCAGGTTACCTACAAAGGGATCTCTCTGCAGAAACCTTACAAGAAGAAGAGAGTATTGGCCAATATTCAACAGTCTTAAAGAAAAGAATTTTTAACTCAGAATTTCATATCCAGACAAACTAAGTTTCAAAAGTGAAGGAGAAATAAAATCCTTTACAGACAAGCAAATGTTTAGGGATTTTGTCACCACCAGGGCTGACTGACATGAGCTCCTGAAAGAAACACTAAATATGAAAAAGAAAAACCAGTACCAGGTGCTGCAAAAACACCAAAATATAAAGACCAATGACACTGCGCAAATATGAATAAACTGCATCAATTAATGTGCAAAATAACCAGCAAACATCATAACAGGATTAAATTTACACATAACAATATTAAACTTAAATGTAAATGGGCTAAATGTCCTATTTAAAAGACACAGACTGGCAAATTGGATAGAGTCAAGATCCGTCAGTGTGCGATATTCAGGAGACTTATCTCACATGCAAAGACACACATAGGCCCAAAATAAAGGGATGGAACAATATTTACCAAGCAAATGGAAAGCAAAAAAAGCAGAGATTGCAATCCTAGTCTCTGATAAAACAGACTTTAAACCAGAGAAGCAAGAGCAAACAAATTCAAAGATCAAGAGACAAAGAAGGGCATTACATAATGGTAAAGGGATCAATGCAACAAGAAGAGCTAACTATCCTAAAAGCATATGCACCTATTACAGGAGCACCCAGATTCATAAAACAAGTTCTTAGAGACCTATGAAGAGACTTAGACTCCCACACAATAGTGGTAGGCAACTTAAACACTCCACTGTCAATATTAGACAGATCAATGAGACAGAAAAGTAACAAGAATATCCAGGACTTGAACTCATCTCTGGACCAAGTGGAACTAATAGACATCTACAGAACTCTCCATCTCAAATCAACAGAATATACATTCTTCTCAGCACCACGTAGCACTTATTCTAAAATTGACCACATAATTGGAAGTAAAATACTCCTCAGCAAATGCAAAAGAATGTAAATCATAACAAACAGCCTCTTAGACAACAGTGAAATCAAATTAGAACTCAGGATTTAGAAACTCATTCAAAAACGCACAACTACATGGAAACTGAACAACTTGCTCCTGAATGACTACTGGGTAAATAACAAAATTAAAGCAGAAATAAATTCTCTGAAACCAATGAAAACAAAGTGACAACATACCAAAATCTCTGGGACACAGTTAAAGCAGAATTTAGAGGGAAATGTATAGCACTAAATGCCAACATCAGAAAGCGGGAAAGATCTAAAATCAATACCCTAACATCACAACTAAAATAACTAGAAAAAAAAAGAGCAAACAAATTTAAAAGCTAGCAGAAGATCAGAAATGCTAAGAACAGAGCAGAACTGAAGAAGACAGACACACACACACACACACACACACACACACACACACACACACACACACACAAAACCCTTCAAAAAATCAGTAAATTCAGGAGGTGGTATTTTGAAAAGATTAACAAAATAGATAGACTGCTATCCAGACTAATAAAAAAGAAAAAAGTGAAGAATCAAATAGACACAATAAAAATGATAAAGGGGATATGACTACTGATCCCACAGAAATCAAACTACCATCAGAGAATACTATAAACACCTCTATGCAAATAAACTAGAAAATATAGAGGAAATGGATATATTCCTGGACACCTATACCTTCCCAAGACTAAAACAGAAAGAATTAGAATCCCTGAATAGACCAATAGCAAGTTCTGATATTGAGGCAGTAATTAATAGCATACCAACCGAAAAAAACCCAGACAGATTCACAGCCAAATTCTACCAGAGGTACAAAGAGGAGCTGGTACCATTCCTTCTGAAACTATTCCAAACAATGGAAAAAGAGGGAGTCCTCTAACTCATTTTATGCGATCAACATCATCCTGATTCCAAAAGCTGGCAGAGATGAAAGATGAAAGAAAGAAAAAAAGAAAGAAAGAAAGAAGAAAGAAAGAAAGAAAGAAAGAAAGAAAGAAAGAAAGAAAGAAAGAAAGAAAGAAAGAAAAGAAAGAAGAAAGAAAGAAAGAAAGAAAGAAAGAAAGAAAGAAAGAAAGAAAGAAAGAAAGAAAGAAAGAAAGAAAGAGAAGGAAGGAAGAAAGGAAGGAGTGGGAGGGAGGGAGAGAGAAAGGGAAGAAAGGAAGGAAGGGGAAGGGAAGGGAGGAAGGAAGGAAGGAGGGAGGGAGGAAAATTTCAGGCCAATATCTCTAATGGATATCGATGTGAAAATCCTCCATAAAATACTGGCAAACCAAATCCAGTAGCACATTAAAAAACTTATCTGCAATGATCAAGTCAGCTTCATCCCTGGGATGTAAGGCTGGTTCAACACAAACAAATCAAGAAATGTAATTCATCACATAAACAGAATTAATGACAAAAACCACATGATTATCTCAATAGAGGCAGAAAAGTTCTTTGATAAAATTCAACACCTCTTCATGCTAAAAGACGTTCAATAAACTAGGTATTGATGGAACACATCTCAAAATAATAAGAGGTATTTATGACAAACCTATAGCCAATATCATATGCAATAGGCAAAAGCTGGAAGCATTCCCTTTGAAAGCCAGCACAAGACAAGGATGCTCTTTCTCACCGCTTCTATTCAACATATTAGAAGTTCTGGCCAGAGAAATTAGGCAAGAGAAAGAAATAAAAAATATTCAAACAGGAAGAAAGGAATTGAAATAGGAAGAAAGAAAGTTAGGTTGTCTCTGTTTGCAGAAGACACGATTGTATATTTAGAACACCCCATCATCTCAGCCCCAAAACTCCTTCAGCTGAGAAACAACTTCAGCAAAGTCTCGGGATACAAAATCAATGCGCAAAAATTACAAGCATTCCTATACAGCGATAATAGACAATCAGAGAGCCAAATCATGAGCAAATTCCCATTCACAATTGCTACAAAAAAATAAAATATCTAGGAAAATACAACTTACAAGGAATGTGAAGGACCTCTTCAAGGAGAACTACAAACCACTGCTCAAGGAAATAAGAGAGGACACAAATGGAAAAAAAAAATTCGTGCTCATGGGTAGAATCAAATGTTTGTGAAGATGGTCATACTGCCCAAAGTAACTTATAGATTCAATGCTATTCCCATCAAGCTACCATTGAATTTCTTCATAGAACTAGGCTTTAAATTTCATATGGAACTAAAAAAGAGCTTGTATAGGCAAGACAATCCTAAGCAAAAAGAACAAAGCTGGAAGCATAATGCTACCTGACTTCAGACTATACTACAAGGCCCCAGTGGAACAGAACAGAGGCCACAGAAGTAACACCACATATCAACAACCATTTGGTCTTTGACAAACCTTACAAACACAAGCAATGGGGAAAGGATTCCCTATTTAATGAATGGTATTGGGAAAACTGGCTAGCCATATGCAAAAAACTGAAACCAGACCCCTTCCTTACACCTTATACAAAAATTAACTGAAGATGGATTAAACACTTAAATGTATAAACTAAAACCATAAAAACCCGAGAGGAAATCCTAGGCAATACCATTCAGGACATAGGCATGGGCAAAGACTTCATGACTAAAACACCTAAAGCAATGGCAACAAAAGCCAAAACTGATGAATGGGCTCTAATTAACTAAAGAGCTTTTGCACAGCAAAAGAAACTATCATGAGTGTGAACTGGCAACCTATAGAATGGGAGATGATTTTTGCAATCTATACATCTGACAAAGTTCTAATATCCAGAATCTACAAGGAACTTAAACATATTTACAAGAAAAAAACACCACCACCAAAAAGTGGGCAAAGGATATGAACAGACACTTCTCAAAAGAAGACATTTATGTGACCAACAAACATATGAAAAAAAGTTCGTCATCACTGGTCATTTAGAGAAATGCAAATCAAAACCACAATGAAATACCAACTCATGCCAGTTAGAATAGTGATCATTAAAATATCTGGAAACAACAAATGCTGGCAAGGTTGTGGAGAAACAGGAACATTTTTACACTGTTGGTGGGAGTGCAAATTAATTCAACCCTTGTGGAAGACAGTGTGGCGATGCCCAAGGATCTAGAAATAGAAATATCATTTGACTCATCAATCCCATTACTGGGTATTTACCCGAAGGATTATAAATCATTCTATTATAAAGACACATGCATACGTATGTTCATTGTGGCACTGTTTACAATAGCAAAGACTTGGAACCAACCCAAATGTCGATCAATGATAGACTGGATAAAGAAAACGTGGTACATATACACCGTGGAATACTATGCAGTCATAAAAAGGGATAAGTTCATGTCCTTTGCAGGGACATGGATGAATCCGGAAACCATCATTCTCAGCAAACTAACACAGGAACAGAAAATCAAACACCACATGTTCTGACTCCTAAGTGAGAGTTGAACAATAAGAACACATGGACACAGGGAGGGAAATCTCACACACTGGGGCCTGTCAGGGGCTGAGGGGAAAGGGGAGGCAGTAGGAAAAATACCTAATGCACGTGGGGCTTAAAACCTAGATGACAGATTGATTGGTGTGACAAACCACCATGGCACATATATACCTGTGTAACAAACCTGCAAGTTCAGCACATGCATCCTAGAACACATGCATCCTAGAACTTATAGTAAAAAAAAAAAAAAAAAAAAAAAAAAAAAAAAAAAAAAAAAAAAAAAAAAAAAAAAAAAAAAAAAAAAAAAAAAAAAAAAAAAAAAAGTCAGGAAAAAAGAAAAAAGAAATTCTTCATACAGGCTGTGTGAGTTTCTTGAAGACAGAAGGTATTTAGTATGTGATTTTTTTTATCTATTCTGCCAATCTGTATCTCTTAAGTGGAGCATTTGCAGTCAATACTAAGATATGAGGTACTGTTCTAGCAATCAAGTTGTTAGCATGATATTTTGTTTTCTTTGTTATTTTATGGTATTTTAGGTCCTGTGAGTTTTACACTGTCAAGAGATTCTATTCTGTTGCATATCAACTTTTTGTTTCAAGCTTTAGAATTTCTTTTAGCAATTTTTGTAGTGCAAGGCTAGTAGTGACAAATTCCCTAAGCTTTTCCCTGTCTGAGGAAAACTTTATTTCTTCCTTATTATGAAACTTAGGTTTGCTAGATACAAAATTCTTGACTTCCAGTTATTCTGTTCAAGGGAAATAAATATAGGACTCTAATCCATTCTGGCTGTAAAGTTTCTGCTGAGAAGTCGTCTGTTAGTCTGAGAGGCTTTCCTTTATAAGTTGCTCTTTTCTCACTCTTCTTAGAATTTTTTTTTCTTCACATTGTCTTTAAGTAGCCTGATAACTATCCATCTGCCTTAGTGATGTTCTTTTTGTAATGTATCTCCAAGGAGTTCCTTGTGCTTCTTGTATTTGGATCTTTAAATGTCTATCAAGGCTAGAGAGATTTTCCTCCATTTTTCTCCCAAATAAATTTTTCAAACTTTTGCTTTATTTTTCTCCCTCAGGAGCACCCATTATTCTTAGATTTGGCCATTTTAATCCAATGTTTCAGGAGACTTTGTATGTTTCTTTTAATTCTTTTTTTCTGTATTTTTGTCTAATTGAGATGATTTGCAAGCCTTGTCTCTGAGCTCTAAAATTTTTTCTTCTACTTGGTCTCATATATTGTTAAAACTTTCTACTGCATTTTGTAATTTCCTAAATGTGTCTTTCATTTTCAGAAATGATGATTGTTTTTTCTTCAAAATATCCATTTCTTTAGAAATGTTTTCATTTCATTCTGAATTTTTTAAAATCTATACATCTCGTTTTTCATCTTTGTTTTAAATCTCCCTGTGTAGCTTAATAATCAATCTATTGAATGTTTTATCTGGCATTTCAAAGATTTTATCTTGGTTTGAACTCACAGCTAGAGAGAGCTAGTGTGATCTTCTGGAGGTGCTATATAGTCCACTTTTGTTATATTGCCAGAATTACTTTTTGGTATTTTTCTCATTTAGAGAGACTAATTCTTATAATTATTTTTGAATTTATTTTTTATTCAACTTATATTTTTCTTTTATTATACTTTAAGTTCTGGGGTACATGTGCATATCATGCAAGGTTGTTGCATAGGTACTTACATGGCAAGGTGATTTGCTGTCTCCATCCCCCGATCACCTATATCTGACATTTCTCCCCATGTTATCCCTCCCCAACCTCCCCAACCCCCACTGTCCCTCCCCTAGCCCCCACTCACCAAACCCCCGTGTGTGATGCCCTCCACCCTGTGTTCATGTGTTCTCATTGTTAAACACCCGCCCATGAGTAAGAATATGCGTTGCCTGATTTTCTGTTCTTGTGTTAGTTTGCTGAGAATGATGGTTTCCAGATTCATCCATGTCCCTACAAAGGACATGAACACATTGTTTTTTATGGCTACATAGTATTCCATGGTGTATATGTGCCACATTTTCTTTATCCAGTAGATCATTGATGGGCATTTGGGTTGGTTCCAGGTCTTTGCTATTGTAAACAGTGCCACAATGAACATATGTGTGGCATGTGTCTTTATAATAGAATGATTTATAGTCCTTTTGGTATATGCCCAGTAATGGGATTGCTGGGTCAAATGGAATTTCTATTTCACATCCTTGAGGAATCACCACACTGTCTTCCACAATGGTTAAACTAATTTACACTCCCACCAACAGTGTAAAAGTGTTCCTATTTATCCACATCCATTCCAGCATCTGCTGTCTCCAGATATTTTGATGATTGCCATTCTAACTGGTGTGAGATGATATCTCAATGTGGTTTTGATTTGCATTTCCCTAATGACAAGTGATGATGAGCATTTTTTCATATGTTTATTGGCCCCATATATGTCTTCTTTTGAAAAGTGTCTTTTCATATCCTTCACCCACTTTTGAATGAATTTGTTTTTTTCTTGTAAATCTGTTTTAGTTCTTTGTAGATTCTGGATATTAGCCCTTTGTTAGATGCATAGATTGCAAAAAAATTTTCCCATTCTGTTGGTTGCCAGTTCACTCTAATGATTGTTTCTTCTGCTGTACTGAAGCTCTAGACTTTAATTAGATCCTATTTGTCTATTTTGGCTTTTGTTGCCAATGCTTTTGGTGTTTTAGTCATGAAGTCCTTGCCTATGCCTATGTCCTGAATGGTTTTACCTAGACTTTCTGCTAGGATTTTTACAGTGCTAGTCTTATGCTTAGATATTTTTAAATTTTTTTTTTCTTTTTCTCCCTTAAGGATCAACCTTTAGTGTTTATTGTAGCATAATTCAACGTTGGGTGTTTTCAGGAGCAAAGATTCTGTATAAGTTCCTTGTTTAAATAGAGTCTTTTTATGGTGTCTTTTTCAGATACTGGTTACAGTAGTAATGTGCTTTTGTAGGTTCATTGTCTCCTGTAGGGTGGATTGGCAGAGGTCTCTTTAAGATTATCTCCTTTCCCAGTGGTGTACACATTTTTTATGTGTTTATTTTTTCCCCAGTGTTCTATTTATTGGGTTGAGCAGTTTAGGCTTCAGGCCAGTAGAGGAGATGTCAATGGGTTAAAACTAGCTATTTTTAAAATAGATTGGTAAATGCAATGCCCAATGGTGGGCAGAGTTCCCATCCCTGACACAGGTGGGTGGAGAGTCCTCAGTAAAATCCACTGAAATCTTTTCTAGGGTAAGGGAGACGGCCACCTCAGCTTCTCTTCTAGGCCAGCAAGAAGGCAATCCACCTCTCAGTCACACTTCCGACTCAATGTTCTATCTATTGAATACTGAAGTCAAATAGGCACTTCTTCTTTGCAGAAATGCTGATGTTCCACATATGGAGAGATTGTGAATTTATTCTTCATGCAAGTTTATACACGGAGAATATTCTTTCTGTGGGGATGCAGTCACCCTGAACTCTTCCAGAAAAGCTGTTTGCAGGTGCACCCATGTCAAATTCCCATTGGAAGAAGCCCCAGCTGTATCTTCAGTGGTGGAAAATTGAAAGAAGGCCAGGCATGGTGGCTCACGCCTGTAATCCCAGCACTTTGGGAGGCCGAGGTGGGCAGATCACAAAGTCAGGAGATGGAGACCATCCTGGCCAACATGGCGAAAGCCCGTCTCTACTAAAATGTAAAAAATTAGCCAGGCATGGTGATGTATGACTGTAGTCCCAGCTACTCAGTAGACTGAGGCAGGGGAATAGCTTTAACCCGGGAGGCGGAGGTTGCGGTGAGCTGAGATCATGCCTCTGCACTCTAGCCTTGCCACAGAGCAAGACTCTGTCCTAAAAAAAGAGAAAGAAAGAAAAAAAAATAAAGAAGAATTCCCCTTTTCACTTCAGGAGCACCAGAATTTTCTGACTACTGGGGTGGAGCTGCAGACTTTCCTTGCTGAGCCCATCACTGTACCTTTTCCTCTACTGAAAGAAAGTTCCCACAAGCAAAATGTTCTGGGACTCAGGGCCTGCCAACTTGATTTTTTTTTAATCCCATGAGGTTCTTCCTCAATTTGGTACACTCCTGCTACTAGGAGTAGGAGTTCCTGAGGGCCAGAGTATTATGAACACTGAGCTTCTTCTGGATCTAGCTGCCCATTGGGAGTGCCACATTCCAGGCTGGTGGTGGGGGATGTCTGCAAGGGGTCCACTGATGTGATTTGTCCTCAAATTTCCCAATAGTGGATACCAACACCCACCCTGATGGGGGTGACAGAGGAGTGACACAGAGTCTGTGAGATTCCTTAGTTAGAAATTAATTGGCTGAGTGTATCAGTGTTCTCAAATGCCAATTGTAATAGCAACGAACTGATCATTAGTAGTAACGAAATGATCACGGACAGACTCAAAACTTTCTGATTAGCCAAGGTGATGAGGATGATGATAGCTGAGGTCACATACAAGTTTCCTCTTTCCTGCACCCTGTTATAATGCTCACAGATGCTGTAATATATTATGTCAGTTGGCCTCCATCCAGGAGGTGGCACAGGTGGCACTTTCAGAACCACATCAGCTGTAGCTGTGGTGATACCAAGATTTGTGCTTATCTTATGTTACTCAGGGTGGCATTCTGATGACTTGGGCCATGGGTGTGGCCGTAGAGCTCCCAAAGGTTTCTATCTATTATGTTAAGCTACCAGGGCAGGCAGAGGGGCAAAGCCAGGTGAGGACTGGCTCAGGCAAGTCCATGCTCTGGTTCTCAATGTGTGGGCACAAGCAGCAGCCCAGTGGGGATTAGAGAGTAGTTCTCTGGCTACAGACATAATGTTCCAGGGTAAAATGGAGTTTTCTCTGCTGCACAGAAGAGTCCACCTAGGTAGTGGGGAGTAACAGACAGCAAAACCTCCACCCAGGATCACACACTTGAGCAGGTAAGTCTCATACTAGCAGTGTTTCACTAGCATCAACCAGCTATGTTCCAGGCAGTCTGCTCTCAGAACTCAAAACTGTCCCAGGCCATAAGCCTTCCCTTGCAGAAACAGAAACCTGAGCTTTCAGGCAGCTCCCATCCCAGTTTCCCTGCAAAAAAAAGAGCACCCAGCTCCTGCATTCACAGCTGCAGCACATTTACCACTTGCCCTTCAGTTCTGGCCAAAGGAGTTTGTCCTCATGGGAGATTATGTCATGAATCTCAGTTGGGAGCCTCTTTCAACTGGTGGCCACTACCTAAGTTAGCTGGAAGACTTTCCTGAGGTCACCTGTGAAGTAGGATCAGGAATGGCTTCCTTTAATACCTGCTAGAGATTGGCAATGCACCTGAAGCCTGTTCCAATGCTGCTGCTTCTTGTATACACATCAGCCCCAGTGGCCTCGATTGCCAGATTCCCCAGTAGGAGTTTATATCCTGGAAACAATTTATCCCTCCTTCACACTGTGGATACTTACAGTTTTCTACCTGGCTCATGGTGCAGCCTGCCACTTCTTTCAATGCATCTGTGGTTTCTTTCAGTTTTCCTGTCATGTTGCTATGTTGCTTCTTGCAAAAATGTTCATGATGAGTTTTGACACCCTCTTTGCTCTTTCCAAGAAGAGACATGTTAACAATTCCTCCAATCCACTATCTGGGGCTAGAAGAACCTATTTTTAGTTTTTTGTGGAATCTCTAATCTGTTCCTTATAGTGATTGCACTAATTTACATTCCTACCAACAGTATACAAAAGTTCTCTTTCCTACACATTTTCACCACCATTTGTTACTGCCTGTCTTTTTAATATAAGCCATTTTAACTGAGACAAAATGATATCATATTGTAGTTTTTATTTGCATTTCCCTGATAATCAATAATGTTGATTACCTTTTCATACACGTTTGCAATTTGTATGTCTGCTTTGAGAAATGTCTATTTAGATCTTTTGCCCAGGTTTCAATTGGATTATTAGATTTTTATTGAGTTGTCTGAGCTTTTTTTTTTTTTTTAATTTGGAGATGGAGTTTCGCTCTTGTTACCCAGGCTGGAGTGCAATGGCATGATCTAGGCTCACCGCAACCTCTGCCTCCTGGGTTCAAGCAATTCTCCTGCCTCAGCCTCCCGAGTAGCTGGGACTACAGGCATGTGCCACCATGCCCAGCTAATTTTTG
>PVKP010017604.1:0-45767 GCA_004027715.1 Plecturocebus donacophilus | reverse complement strand
TACTGTACATTAGATCCTTAGATTTATTCATCCTAATTCAAAGTGTAGGTTAAAGGGTGCCAATTTGCAATTTCTTTTCTTTTCAGCAAGACCACCATGTCATGATGGTATTTGGTATGACCTATGACCACATTGCATAAGGAGGTGCGTAACATCTGATTTTCCAAGTTTTAGCAATGATAAGATTGACCAATTACTTCAACTGGCATCATCCCATCCACCCATCATCAAAGTCCCCATCCACCTTTCACCTAGTGGTTTTCATAGCTATTGATCCTGATTGCCTAGTTTCATTATTTCATTAGAGGCTGTAAAAGTGTGGTTTTCTCATGATCCTCGGTGATTTCTAAGCAACTGACCATCCTGCTTGCTCTTATTGCTGTGGCTCTTTTATAAAGAACTTTTCCTTATAAAATATTTGCCCTGATATATAGAAACGTAATGAGAACTGAGTTGGATGATGGGCGCCCAGGGATATGTCATACTATCCACTCTACTTGTGAATGTGTTTGGAAATTTCTATCATTAAAGTGAAAAATTAAAAACAAACATTTTAATGCATAGTAAAAAAAAAACTGGAAGGAAATATGCCAAATATCTTACTGTAATTTACGTCAAGTTATAGGACTACAAGTGGCAATTACATACTGTTGTATTTCCAAATTTATCAAGGAAAAAAAAGGTATTACTGCCAGTCTCCAGGTAATCTCAAGTCCCATGGCTTTAAATGCCATCTGTATCCTGATAGCTCCCACACCCTCACCTTTAATCCAACCTTCTCTAAATTTCACAACCACAACTATGCAAACGCTACTTAATAGACATTTTATATCTAAAATGTCTGAAATGGAATTCCTGCTTTCACTGTCTCTCTAAAATCCGTTCTATCCTACCATTTTCCCATAGCTCCAATTATACAAGCCAAACAAAAACAAAAACAAACCCAACCCTCCAAGAGAGCAAATCAAGCAGAAGAGCAAAATGGTGTGATAATGGTTGGCTTGGGGGCTGTGGGTGGCCTACTTCACATCAGGAGCCAGGACCGGTATCCCTAAGAAGTATCATTTGAAAGAATGGACTGCGCAAAGCCCTCAGGAAGGAGGGCATCAGGTAGAGATAACCCAACCCCAGGGCAGTGGTGACCTCAGAGTGCGAAATAGGAAAAGCTAGCATACAGCAAGGCAGCGGCTGGGCACCATTAAGCTCTTGATAAAATTGGAGACCAGCTGGTCCTCCAAATCACCCCACAAATGCCTACCGATTTCACATAGCAAGTGGGTACCATTCAGAAGTCTGTGTTCACAAAGTTACAGAACCGAAATCACTCAGGAAATCTCAACTTCGGCCCCACTGAGTAGATGGAAGGCAGAAAACCTGAAAATCCTCAATAATGCATCACAGCAGCTCTATAATGACAGGGTAAAAGAGTGATAATTAAACGACTTTAGCCGTGTGTCAAGATGAAGGATAACAGCCTTGGAAAATGAGGTTGGTAAATCAGGCTTGCACACATACCCCAGTTAGGGTGTGAAAAATGCAGAATGCAACATCCCCAGCCACACATTTTGGTTTAGCACAATGTTCATTCCCATCCTATTAGGGTTACTTCTGAGCCAAGCACAGCTGGGCTTTCTTTTCAACTCTGAGGCAAAATGAGAGCTAAGCTCAGATTTATCTCACTTCCTCAGTACTTCACTCTGATGCCCTGAAGCTCTGTGCTAGACGCTAGCGATAGACACACAAGACATCTACTCTAACTGGGGAAAATGGGCAACACGGAGCCACTGCAACCTGTGACGAGGTCGGGAACTGAGGCAGCCCAGAAGAGGCTCCTGTAACTGAACCCCAACCTTCTCTAGGTCAGGAAAACTTCCACAAAAAGGCAATACTTGAGCTGAGTTTAAGGAGTGACAAATTGCCTACTTTTAAGAGGAAGGGATCAGAAGGAATTCCAGGCAAAAGGAATCACACAGCCAGGCTTGGTGTTGACTAGAGTGGGAAAGGGGGAGTCACTGAGGTGACAGTTAAGATCATTTAATTTCACTGGCATCAAAAGTTCTGGAACCAAGTTTCTCATCGCATCTTTCACAAACACCCACACTCAAATCCATCACCACCCACCTTCCACAGCAGCATGATTGAAAGAAGGGCCTGACCTACAAGCAAGAATTTTCTCCTTCCTCCAACATATAATGAGATTTTTTAAACCTTTTGTTATTCCGTGAGTATTATGTAAAAGACCAAAAGGAATAGACAAAATGGAATAAAATGAATTTGGTCCCATTTGCCCCATTTAGGTGTATCCATTGCAATGTTTTGATTCGGAGTTTCAGATACTTGGAGGTTTATTTTTGCTCTGCCTATATATGCTTTTAAAATAGAGTTATACTATTTGAAACTGGGAATCATTTTATTTTAATGCAGAGGTCTATAATTTGGTTGGTTTCCAAGCCTCATCACCCACAGTTTTCATCTCCTATTTGTGAAGTTAGGTCAGCAAAGGGTTAAAGGGCCCATTGGCAGGAGAGAAGAGATGTATCATCGGAAAGGAAAGCAACAGAAGGGTTGCCAGCTTAACAATTCACACCGGGATGCATACACCCGCATACACCCACGTGTGTCCACTCAGCTGTCTTCCATAGCAACCAGATTACTGCCTCTGGAGGAGACAAAAAACTCTGAGACTTAAAACACCTTAAGTTGACATCCAGAGCTGGGGAGAAGCTGGGAAAATAGTCAATTGTGTGGTGACTCCAGATGTCTGCAAAGCTGTGTAAATGCTCCTGTCTCGGAATGCACCTACTGCGTCCTCCCAGCTAAGCTGTATGTATAAATGCCATGTCTTCCCCTATGATACCTCTTTGTCCAACTTGTCTTCCTGGTATGATATCACTTCTTTCTTTCTCAGCTTCCAGATGAGCACATCTCTCTTGACTGGCCTCTGGGCGCTTTCTTGTTTGGTGGGGTGTGTTCTGAGAACCCCAGCAGGTTTTCTGGCTTGAATTCTCAACAAACCAGGTATAAAAAGAAACCCTAGAGGAAGGACTGAGCCCCACAGCCAGGGATCTTGGTCCCTATTTAGGAGTATGTATGTACTCACCTCCTGCATTACTTTTGCATTGCTGCTTAACAAATCTTCATAAACTCGGAAGCTTAAAATGACACTAATTTGCTATCTCACGGTATCGCTGGATTAGGTCGGGCATGGCAGAACTGGACTTTGTCTGCTTAGGGTCTTTACCAGGCTGTAACTCAGGTGCTCCTTGGAGCTCTGATTCACAGAGGTTCAGTTGGGAAAGAGCCACTTCAAATCCTCTCCAGTGGTTAGCAGAATTCATCTTCTTGCAGCTCTGTGACTGAGGGCCCCCTTTTCTTACTGGCTGCTGGCTGGAGACCACTCTCAAATCCTGGAGGCTACCTGCAGTTCCTTGACATGCTGCCTCTTCCACAGGACCTTCCCACAATATGGCACCTTGCTTCTTTAAAGCCTCTATGCATCTGCTGTTAGTGACACACACACACACACACACACACACACACACACACACGTCAATCCCTGTTATACATGGGTTCTGGATTTATGAATTTGTCTAGTTTATCAAAGTTATTAAAGTTTATTTATAACCCTCAAATCAATAACCATAGCACTTTGCCAGTCATTTGAGGATGGACACAGAATGGCAAAAATAAAATAAAAAGAGTCACCAAATGTGCACATTCTCAGCTGAGGTGGAGAATGTGACACGCAGGATTCGTGTTGCATCCGTCATGCTGAGATGACCACAAGGTGGAGGGGGGTGGTACAGGGGACTGCAAGAAGCTTGGATCCCAGCTGGATGGGGCTTGAATCTCAACCCTGGCACCTGTTGAGGAGACTGCCTCAGGCAAATCAAACACTTCTGAACCTCATTTCCTCTTTCGTAATATAAAGAAAATAAACTGTTTTCAGTATTTAAGACTACAATTGATGTCAGATATATAGGCTGAGTGTCCCTAACCTAAAAACACAAAATCCACAATTTCCCCACATCTGAAACTTCTTGAGTACCAACATGGCTCTCCAGGGAAATGCTCACTAGTGCATCTCGGATTTTGGATTAGAGACGCTCCACTGATACGTGTAATGCAAATATTCAAAAATGTGAGAACATTCAACATCTGAGTATTACTCCTAGGCATTTTAGATAAGGGATAATCAACCTGTACACACACACACGCACGCACACACACATACACACGTATCTTAGACATGTCCATGAACACTGAATTAACGATTACTGAACCAGTGATCCAAGCTGTACCATCCCAAATGTGCACACTGCCCTAGCGGACAACTGGTCTACCAGCTGCATGGCTCTATGCAGCACCCCAACACATCTTGCATCCGCACAGATCAGGCAGAGACTACCAGCTTCCCAGGGCCTTGTGCACTGCAGACGATGTTTTTGCTTCATGACTAATATCCTAATCCTCTTAAATAGTTCAGGGTTCTTTGGCTGCAAGCAACAGAAACTAAGTATGGGAATCATGCAAAACAGAAAATGTATTACAAAGATGTTGAGGAGCTCAGAAAACCTAAGAGAAAACTTAAGAACCATCTCAACATCCAAGTAATGAGACCTATTGTACAGCCTCCTCAGAGAGCTACAGTCAAGGTGAATAAGCTTGTACTATTTCCATCTCTGTGTCATTGTACTCAAGGTTTTGTTCCAGGAGAAAGAGGATGATTCGTCTGCATTGGATCACCTGCGCTCTCTTCTTGGAAAATATGGGGCCACTCTGTCTCTCCGAAACTGCCACCTACTGAGAACAAGCTGTTCCCCAAACAAATCGGGGTTTCATTGGCATAAGGAGAAATAAAAACTGGGCATGTGGAAACAATGCCAGCGCACTCCATACTCATCAGGAAACTTCAGCCTAGGCACGGTCAGGGTTCACATCCAATTCAGGGGAACATGGCTTCTTAGAGAAACAGATACACCCCCTAACATCAGTTCCCTTTTTCTATCCATTCATTAGAAAATTACTCATTTAATACTAAACCTTCTGCAAGATTTTGGAATTCAGAGGGAAGTAAAATCAAGTCCTTGACCTCATATCCCACAAAATCTGATGGGAAAGGTATGTTTGTTTTCAAGCACATTGGCAACAACAGAAGTGAGGGTTGTATGGACCGAGTGCCTCCATCATGCCAGGTGTTAGGCGAAGAGAGCTACATGCAGTTTTTAGTCCAGTTCTCCCAACACAGTGGGACAGGTACTGGCAATCCTGTTTGTAGAGCTGTAAACAGATTCACTGAGCCTCAAGAGATGGGTAGACAGTGTCTCAAATCCTTCTCAAGGTCATCACTGGCTTTTGGGAGTTCTACACTTAGGATTATTCCTTTCAGGAGACAATGCGGTTCATGACATAGAGGCACACTTTGTTGGCATCATTGACACTGTGATGACAATAATATGCATTTGGGTGGAGCTGATGGATGACTCTCTTCAATGTATGGCTTTTTAATTGTTACATATGTGATACCATTACACGAAAAACCAAGACTCCTTTTCAAGGAGAATAAAAACAAGCAGGGTATCTTACCTGGGATGACCTCACTGGCCTCTCAGACCATAGTCCTCTCTCCCTGACCACTGTCCAGCTCTCCGTCAGCTTCACAAGCACACCCCGGTCTTTTTCTCTGCAAAGCTGAGGCAATCCCTATTCCGTGTGCAAGCAGCATTCCCCTGCTGTCTCTCTGCATGGCCATGCTCTGGTCAATACTTCAGAGACCTTCATTGACCATCCTGTTCCATCATTCCCACATCAACCAGTTCACTCCCTTCCTTGTGATTACTGTAACACGTAACTTATAAATGTGTTCCTTTACTTTTTGTCTGTATTTCTCACTAAAATGACTGGTATAAGATGATACACCTTGTCCCTGTTCTCTACTGTATTCCTCATTCCTAAAAAGTTTCCTGGGACACAACAGCTCAAAAATATATATCTGATGTACAAATGAGCGCATAAGTGAATGTGACCATAATGCAGAATTTCCGTAAGAAAAGCTCTGTCCTGATAGGTCTCTGGTCTCTGCAGAGACAGAGAAATATTCTGAGGTTCCGAAAAGCCTATCCTGATGTGCCAAATGAGACCGCCTTCTCAGTTCAGTGTAATATTTCCCACATACCAGACAATCTTCCTTTAGGATTCTACAGAAATTTGAGCAGGCAACTAATCCTATCTTCCCCTTTCCCCACCCTCATCACCAAATGTACAACTCCCACAATTATAATTACCATTTACCGATTGCCTCCTGTAACCAGGGCAGTGTACTACACCCTGCAAATACATTATCTAATGCTTCATAACAACACTTCTCAGGAAGACATTGCAATAGCCGCATCACCAACAGGTAACTTGTAAATGACTTGCTCAAAGCCTCACAATCATAAGTGATGCAGTTGCCATAAGCAATCCTTAATGAGTGCCGTCGTTAGCACCACTTGGGTGGCTGCCCGCCCAACAATTCCAGTTCTCTGGCCATGACCTTGACAAGCAGAGTTGAATCTCCAAGTGCCACGTCTGTGATACATAACCAAGCCTCCTGACCTTGGCTTGTTGATTCAAAGTTAGGTACCTGACACAAGATGTCCAAATAAAACCCTGCCTTGGAGTTTGTTTCTTTTTTTCCATCAAGAGAAGAGGTGGGTTTGTATTTGGTAGGTAGAGCTGTGAGGGTTGAGCACCTGGCGTTAGTGGCCACATTCCCTACAGCTAGTCTGGAGACTGAAACTCAATACCAGGGGAAGCAGAGATCAGAGACAGTAGAACAAAGTCCTGGCCAATGCTGAGTCTCTAGTTGTAGTTTTCTTAAAGACCTAGAGACTCCACCCAACTTGCTCAGGTTACTTGAAATGCCCTGACATTTCTCCAGTAAATTCTCTTTTTTGTCGCAGTTTGTTTCAGTTCAGTCTTTGCCATTTTGTACCCCAAAATTTCTCATTAATTTACATGTGAGATGCTGGGTAGGTAATGAATTTCCCTTTAGTGTAACCCAGTTCAGGCTGTCAACCATCCAGTTCATGTTGAGGCCAGTCCTACTGCAGTATCTAAGAACCGAGGAGGAAAGGGTAGATCCCTGGGCATCTGGGAGGTGCACAAACCGCCTCTCTGTATTCTCACAAATAGGAAATGCATGATTCAAGAGGCCAAAATGTATTCAAGAATTCCTGCAGGCAACACTAGTGTAACTACCTTTGCACAGACATAAATTATCCCTAGCTATGGAAAATTAGTAGCAGTAGCCTCTAAGTCAAAATTGCTCTCGATGATATAAAATTCTTATTGCAATCCAAAAAAAAAATGCTCTTTTTCTTAAGGACTCATTTCTGACTAACAAAACAAATTGTCATGCCAAACGCATATAAAGATTGCAAAGATGCACCTCTATTAAATTCTACTTAGAAGCAAAGTGACTCAGGTGTTATCTAAATTTAGCATTCCAAGCTCCTTTTCTTTCATACCTAAACACCATTTTTTCAGCGTCTCCTTAGACCTACAAGAGTTTAATAAATTGAAATACTTTTCACAATGCATTAAGATTAGGTCAGCTGGGGAGCTTGACCTGGTTGAATCAAATTTTGTATTGATTTCTCAAAGTATACTTTTTACCAAAACTTGGTCCCTTGCAGAGAAAGAGAAAGAAATTATACAACTGAGAGTTAAGGCAGAAAAACAAAACCAGTATACATCCTATTTCCTTAAAGGTGCAGAGTACAGACCATGTATTTTATGAAGCTGGTAGACAGGAGATGCCAACCACAAATCTTTTTTTTTTGAGACAGATTCTCACTCTGTGGCCCAGGCTAGAGTACAGCAGCATGATCTGGGCTCATTGCAACCTCTGCCTCCTGGGTTCAAGCGATTTTCCTACCTCAGCCTCCTGAGTAGCTGGGATTACAGGTGCGTACCACCACATCTGGCTAATTTTTGTATTTTCAATAGAGATAGGGTATCACCATATTTGTCAGTCTGGTCTCGAAATTCTGACCTCATGGTCCACCTGCCCAGGCCTCCAAAAGTGCTGGTATTACAGGTACGAGCCACTGTGCCTGGTCCTAACTTTTTGAAATGTAACATGTGCACCCAGAATTGACACCATATATACCCAGTACTTCAGACTCTGACAGCAGAGCCCTTAGTGGAGATTTGGATGCCCAACTTTCCAGTTTTTCTGAAACTCAAGGGCTTCCCAGATCTGGGATTTCCAGTGCTAAAGGTGGGACAGTATCAAGCAGAATGGAATGGTTGGTCACCCTAGGAGCATGCCAGTTTGATGGGGACATTACAATGACTTTCTTTAACGTGGCTTTCAGAGAAGCCAAAGACTTAGTCTAAAACTTTAGGATAATATTTACATGGCTTCCACTTGCATAATTATGTAAGGATACCAAAGCATCTGAACATATCTTCAAAATGACTCTTTATCTTTGCTGTCTTATTTAATAGTCCTAATAGTCCTAGGATGTAGATATCAATGTCTTATTTGACAGATGAGGAAGCTAAGAAGTTTAAGGACCGGCCCAAGGTTGGCTGGCTACTCACTAACCAATGAGGACAGAATGGTAAGCAGGTGATTCTACACACCTTTCCCTTTCTCAGTCCACATACCACCGTACTGAACCAGACGTCATGAAGGTACCACAGTCTCTCATCTTGGGTTTTCCTCCTACTGTTCCACTCCTATTAAGCACACATCACACTCAACCTTGATTGTCTCCCCTCCCCCGACTCCACTCTACTGGGAGAAGCTTGAGGGTGTATTAGTCCATTTTGCATTGCTACAAAGGAGTAAATAGAGTAATTTATGAAGAAAAGAGGTTTATTAGGCTCATAGTTCTGCAGGCTGTACAAACATGACTCCAGCATCTGCTCATCTTCTGATGGGGCCTCAGGAAGCTTTTATTCACCATGGAAAGCAAAAGGGGGTGCAGGCATATCACATGATAAAAGAGGGAACCAGAAAGAGAAGAAGAGGTGCCAGGCTCCTTTAAACAACCAGCTTTTATGTGAACAGAGAGCTCACTCACTGTCAGAGAACTTCCATGTGAGCAAGAACTCATTCATTATCATGGGGAGGGCACCAATCCATTCATGAGGAATCCTCCTCTATGACTCAAACACCCCCTACCAGGCCCATCTTCAGCACTAGGGAGCATATTCCAACATGAGATTTGGAGAGGACAAACATCTGAACAATACCAGAGGGTAAGATTCATTCTTTGCACCATCATTTCCTAAGCAACTAGATTAAGGACTGCCAGTCAGTAATTAGTAATTATAAGTTGGATTAATACATGAATCATGATCTAACTCCAAAGATAAAACATTCTGAAATGTAAGTTTGAAATACTGCTCCAAGTACCAAATAAGGTAGGAAGATCCCTAGTTCCAAGGCAAAGAAAGAGCGAAAAAGCACTGGGGTGTGCTCTTCTCTTGGAAGACCCTTGCATTCTCAGATGAAGGTACCTCTCTGATTCCCATCCCACCCATAACACCAGTAAACATTGCAAAGGCAGCAGCCAGTCCCACCCTGCCCCACAGTCTGCAATCCAACACTAGCTTTGCTACCTCTCATCTGCATGCTTGCGACTGAAGGCACAATCACATCACGCCCGGACTAAATGCTGAGTCAGTGTCCAGGTGCAAAAAAAAAAAAAAAAAAAAAGAAGATATTGGTTGGAGTTTCTGAAATTAGGGTCTAAAATGTGTATGTCATCTCATGGGAAAGAACAAGGCTCTAATTTTCCATTCTTGGCAGATTTGGGGAGTCAGGTGTTCCTCCCAAGATGATTGTTAACAGGCACGAGTAGAAGGAAGGCTTGGAGAAGTTCAGTTCAGTTACTAAACTGTAACTGAGACCTTACATTCAATGGACACACCCTTTTTCCCTTGTTAGCACAAGTATCATTTTGTTATTTTTTTATTTGTACAAATTTGTGGAGTACATATGCTATTTTGTTGCATGCATAGATTATATCATGGAAAATTCAGGGCTTTCAGGGTACCCATCACCTGAATAATGTACACTGTACCCATTAACTAATTTCTTATCCATGCCACATCTCCATCCTTCTGAGTCTCTACCATCCATGGTTCCACCCTCTGCACCCAGGTGCACATGTTTTTTAGCACCCAAGTATTAGTGAGAACATGCCATATTTGACTTTCTAAGCCTGGTTGGCTTCACTTAAGATAAGGATCTCCAGTTCCAACCATGTTGCTGCAAAAAACATGATTTCATTCTTTTCTATGGCAGAATAATATTCAATGGATCTTCTTATTTGGATGTGTCAAATAGTTGAAATGAGTATTTCTGTCAAATCAATATATAGATAGCAATCAATTCCTATGGCTTCTAGGAGAGGCAGTAGTCAAACACCAAGACCAAATTTCTTAGTGAATAACCAAAAGTCAAGACAGAAGACCCGTGACTGAGTAGAAAATCTGCAATGGCCATCTGAATAGACAAAGCTGGGATCTCTTCCTGGAGGCACAAGAAACAGCTACAATCACCACAGACTTTGGGTTTGACTTTGACTATATTGTACCCCATGTTTCCAGGAAGTCTTTCTTCTGTTTTCAAATAATACTGGAGAAATTACTAATATTCCAACCACCTAGAAATACCAATTATATTTTGTCACAATTATTTCTAGTCCCTAAACAGAACGGTACACACATTACTAAATATCCTCCATAACCCCACAGTGCCCAGTTCCATTTACCCCATCCTGTTCTCCTTCCCCAGGCAGCTGCAAAACTCCGTGTAGATCTTTCTCTTGATACATTTCTAGATCCAGTGCTGCATGGCACATGGCATAAAAATTCACGCAAGTGATATCCAATGTGGAAACCAGTCTCCATGTTCTTTTCTTCACTCAGTGTTGTTTCTGAGCCTGTCCTATCAATGCAGGGAACCCAAATGCAGTATCAAATTAAAAAGAGACCTACTACTATTCCTTCTGAATGATGCAGAGTAGTCTATCACTAAATATACCACCTTTGCCTTATTCATGCCTCCATTAATGGGGATTTAGGTTATTTACAAATGTCCAACACGACAAACATTACTGCTAAAAACATCTCTTTCTGCACATGTAAAAGATTTGTCCAAGGTACATAATTAAAGGTGAAATTGCTATGTACTAGGAACATACATCTTCAAATCTGTTAGTTTCCATCTGCCAACTTGTTCTGCAAACAGGAGATAACAACATACAACCCCAACAGCCTTGAAGAAGCCACCATCCTCTCCCCACCTCCAAGGATATCTTTTTTAGATACTGGATCAGATGGCCTTAGCTTGGGCTAAGAGCTCACACTTTTACACAAAAAAGAAATGGATTAATTTACATGAAAAAACCTATAAAGTTCAATTTAATTTTCTTTAATCACCAGTTGCATCATTTTAAAAGCTAATAATGCATCTGCATTCTCCTACCCTGTGATAACTTAATGAATTAGCTACTTGACCATCAGAGAAGAACACCTTGGGATAATATGTCAAAATCGAGTAAGGCACTCAAGCTTGTATTGGGCTGATGGATTTAAGGCAAGACCTTAGGCAATAATAATGTTGTTTGGAAGATGAATCTACTCATAAGAGCCCCTCCATGACAAATGACTTACTTGGAGGCTAACTCTTTATGAGGTCCAGGTGGGAGAGGTATAAACTTAATTAAAGTTTGAAAACATAATAGAACCAAAGGCAGTGCATCAATTTCTGGGTGTTCTATCAAAAAGCCAATAATATCCTTAATAGGTTGGCGGAATCTCCTTCTTAGGGCTGTAATATATAGTTCTCCAACTTACACAGTTCCTGTTCCTGCTGATCTTGCAGAAGCCAATAATACCCTTGCTTCTTTTCTCCTTTCTCCATGTCTGCTTATGAGCCTAATGCATCTCAACTGGGAAGAGAATCACAACTGCTTCTATCACATGCACTTTACACTAGATCCTAATAAAACCAACCATTAGGCTGGATGTCACCACCTTCATTAGTAACTTTGTCTGTCTCTGTCTGGGACATCACCTCAAGCGGGTCCTGTGTGCTGGACAGCTCCCTGATGCCTAGATCTCAAGTATAGCATTCTACAAAAGTATTTTAAATACCCATTCATACGATGACCCAGGAAACCAAATACCCCCAAGCAACCCTAAAGTAGAGCCACAGATATAACCACCAAGCATTTATTTTGATGGACTTCATTACAGTTCGAGGTGATATATTTGTAGTATCATTTGAAAGCATCAACGGCTCCCTGCTGAGGGAGAAGCTGATGAAAAGGCTCAATCACTCTAAACTTTGTGTTCCATTTAAAATGCATCCAGTCCAGGCACAGTGGCTCAAGCCTGTAAACCCAGCACTTTGGGAGGCCAAGGCAGGTGGATCATGAAGTCAGGAGTTCAAAACTAGCCTGATGAATATGATGAAACCCCATCTCTACTAAAAATACAAAAATTAGCCAGGCATGGTGGTGCATGCTTGTAATCCCAGCTACTCAGGAGGCTGAGGCAGGAGAACTGCTTGAAGCTGGGAGGCAGAGGTTGCAGTGATCCAAGGTTGCACCACTGCACTCCAGCCTGGGTGACAGAGCGAGACTCTGTCTCAAAACAAACAAAATCCAAAAGTTACTTTATTAACAGTCAGGTCATTTTATAAACAAGTGTCTTTCCTTGGAAAGCTTGAGGGAAACAAGAGAAATGTACATGTTTGTGTGAAGCTAATCCTAGAAAACAGACGCACACACAAACATACACAAGGAACAGTCACTGGCTCTAGAGAGGAGAGTTGGTGCCATGTGGGGGTTGCACACCACCGTGGGGTCACTCATTTGTCCCAACTAGGTTATGTCTGGTGAAGTAGAGAAATCCATCCCATGATCTTTGATTCCCACAGCTGTATTAGTCAGGGTTCTCTTACAGGGACATGACTAATAGGACATACATACACACACACACACACACACACACACACAGACAGACAGATAGATATAGACTACATCCTAGCCACTTCACCATCACACAAGAACACCTTGGGATAATGTGTCAAAAAAAAAAAAAAAATATATATATATATATATATATATATCTCTTATTAGCTCAAATCTGTTAGATTCTGTCTGCCAGCTTGTTCTTCAAAGAGGGCATATCAACCTGCAATCCCGTCAGCTCTTGGAGAAGGTGCCGTCTTCTCCCCACCTCCAGGCATATCCTTTCTAAATATAGGATGAGATGGCCTTAGCTTGGACCAAGAGCTCACCTTTTCACACAAAAAAAGAAATGGATTAACTTATATGAAAAAAACTATAAAGTTCAATTTAATTTTCTTTAATCATCAGTTGCATCATTTTAAAAGCTGATAATGCATATACATTCTCCCACCCTGTGGTAACTTAATGAATATATATATATATATATATATATATATATATATATATATATATATACATACACACACATACACATATAATACTTATATATTTGTATATATATTTATAAATCTATATATTACATATATACCAAAGGGAAGTTTATTAGATATTAATAATGCATCTGCATTCTCCTACCCTGTAATAACTTAATGAATTAACTTACCTGATCACAAGACCACAAGAGGCTGTCTAGAAGCTGGGGAGCAAGGAGAGCCGGTCTAAGTCCCAAAACTGAAGAACTTGGAGTTCAGTGTTAGAGGGCTGGGAGGCTAGGCCCATCTCTCTTTTTCATGTTCTTTCTGCCTGCTTTATATGCACTGGAAGCTGATTAGATTGTACCCACCAGATTCAGAGTGGATCTGCCTTCCCCAGCCCACTGACTCAAATGCTCATCTCTTCTGGTGACAGCCACACAGACACACCCAGGATTAATACTTTGTATCCCTCAATCCAATCAACTTGACACTCAGTATTATCCATCACAGCAGCCGATCAAAAGCAGTGGTTCTCCCTTAAGGAAGCTTAAAAATACTCTGAGGTTGAACCTGGGCACTGGCAAGAAAGTCAGAATCTCTGAGGTGAGACCTACACATTGGTATTTTTCAAAGGCTTCCCAAGTGCCTCTGCTTTGCACCTAAGGTGGAGAGACTTGCCCAAGAATCTGAGAACTGGATATTCTCTGGATGTCAGCAAAAACCAAAGCAATGTCCAGACTTATCTCAGTCAATCCTTACTACGACCCTAAGAGGTGCACGCTTCTCTGGTTCTTTCCATTCTGTAAGTGAATGAGTAAAGGTTCAGAGAAGTTAAATAATCGTCCTGCGAAATCAATTCAAGCAAGAGGCAGACCCAGGACTCACACTAGTCCCTGTGAGCTTCGGGATCTGCACTTCCACAGCTGTTTCAAGGCAGCCAGTCTTTAACAGGCGCAGTTCTCACTTTTAAAGAGAAAGCAGCAACCCATCTCACATATCAGATTGCCAGTTTTGGTAAGGAAAATTCAAGGACCTCGCAACCCCTTCCTTGAATACAATGTGTGGCTGCCAAACACACTCTTCTTTCAAGGTAGTGTTATTAGACTCAGACAACCTTGGATAAAACCTGAGTTTTTCCCATTCTCAACTGTGAGACTCTGGGCCAATTGCTTACCTATTACAAAACTCAGTTGCATGATCTGTAAAATGGGGATAATTCCTTCCTCCCAGGCTCAGGAGGATTGAAAGTAATTACACTAATAAAAGGTCCCGGCACAAACCAGGGATTAACAAATGCTGATCTCTTCCAATGAAAGTAATCCATGTCATGGAAACCTAGTGGGTCTAATTATCGAATTGTATCATTCTTATCTCTGGCACCACCTGATAAATTATAGAGTGAGCCTCTTTTTCCAGGTGCTTTTCTATCGATTCCCATGTCTTAACCACTTTATATCAAATACTAGGTTTCACAGCTGTGCAATTTTTAAAAAGATTCTTTGGACCCACTCCCACCCCCCCCACAAAGGGGATTAATGGTGCCCCCACAATGGGAAGGTTTTTAATGGATGCAAATTTGCAAAGCATGATGCATTTATTAATTTCTCATTGGAATAAACAGTAACAAAGCCAGCAAGAGCAATCATTAATTTATGTTAATAGCTTTTGGTGTCATTTACCCCAGTGCCTGACATGAAAAGACGATCTGAAACCCAACTGTAACACTGCCCTACATAACTGAATGTATCGCAGCCCTAAAGACCTAGGAGTTGCACAGTATCTAATATCAACTTCAGGCTCATATATACATACTTTGAGGCATTTCAACAATGTATGATGTGGGACTGCATCCTGTTGCTCCCAGAAAAATATTCAAACTGCTTACAATGGCCTTCAAGATTCTACTCCCTCCAGATGCATCTTGGACCACTCACATTCACTTCTTCAGCCAGGTAGGTCGGTCGGTCTCTCTCTCTCTCTCTGTCTCTGTCTCTCTCTCGCTCTCTCTCTCCCCCACCCACAACCCCCTGTGTTTCTCAGACACTTCAGCTTAATCTGCCTCAGGTCTTTAACACATGCTGTTAAAAACACCTGAAATATTCCCATCTCATTCTTTGCATGACATCAATCTTATCTTACAGGTCTCAGATCAAATCTTACCTCACTGGAGTGGTATTTTCTGGCCATCTTATCTAAGAGATTCTCCCTAGAAACTCATCATATTACCTTCCTTCTTTTTATGTCACTTAAAACACCTCAAGTTAGTCTTTTCATAGTTGCTAAGTTTATAGCCACTGCATGCCTCCCCCCCACCCCCCCACACACAAATACAAGCTCTACAGGGCAAGGAACTTGCACATCTTGCTCATTACTCTATGTCTAGCATTTAGAACTATGCCTGGGACGTACAGGTTCTCAGCAAGTATTTGTAGAGTGTGAGAATGAATACTGAACTGTCTTAACATAAGCAGCCTCTCTTGGAGTGTAAAGGTGTTTTTAGTGCCATGCTGGCCCCTGAAGTTTGGCATTCTCCATGGTTAAGGCCTCAGACTACTTTTTTTCCTCTTAACACTTTTTCCTTCATTCCTATGACTTTGACAGCCACTTCTAATAATGACTGCTCAATTCATGCCTCCAACAGTTCTGTCTGCAGAGGTCTACAGACTCCCATGTGAGATGTACTCGAAGTATATGTGCAAGGGAACCAGAAACCTATAGTTTGACTCACTGGGAGTCTCTGTCATTAAAGAGGAAGGGCAACTCTAGGTCTATCTTGGAGTTCCTCACTGAGATCTGTGCCTGCCTCAGCCCCCATAGGTCCATACCCATGAAGAGAGAGCCCTGAAATCAAACAATGGGGACATTGGGGTACAATGGTCTTGGTGCAAGGTGAAGATTTTTTTCAGATGGGACTTTATTCCTTAATCAACCAAAACAAACAAATCTTCACCAGACTGAGCCCTATTTTATTTCTTGTTTTTTTTTTTTTGAGTTTGTCTCAGGAGGTATAGTTAATATCCATTTATTTTCACTATTATTACTATGATTATACTTTACATTCTGGGGTACATGTGCAGAGTGTGCAGGATTGTTACATAGGTATGTATGTGCCATTGTTTTGCTGCACCCATCAACCTGTCATCCACATTAGGTATTTCTCCTAATGCTATCCCTCCCCTATCCCCTCACCCCTCTACAGGCCCTGTGTATGATGTTCCCTGCCCTGTGTCCATGTGTTCTCATTGTTCAACTCTGACCTATGAATGAAAACATGCGGTGTTTGCTTTTCTGTTCTTAGTTTGCTGAGAATGATGGTTTCCAGCTTCATCCAAGTCCCTGCAAAGGACATGAACTCATCCTTTTTTATGGCTGTGTAGTAT
This sequence comes from Plecturocebus donacophilus, assembly GCA_004027715.1. NCBI lineage: Eukaryota > Metazoa > Chordata > Mammalia > Primates > Pitheciidae > Plecturocebus > Plecturocebus donacophilus. The sequence goes on along the minus strand of PVKP010017604.1, from coordinate 28,928 downwards.
TCCATGATGTATATGTGCCACATTTTCTTTATACAGTCTATCACTGATGGGCATTTGAGTTGGTTCCAAGTCTTTGTTATTGAGTCCCTATTTTCATTAAGCTACACCTCACCCAAACTGAGAAAGGTTTCATGGTGTCCTGCAGCAACGACTCCCACAAGCACAGCTCATGTGTCTTTGTACCCTGATCCCCACACATACTTTTCTTCTCTTCCAACAGTCTCATGAAGTCCCTCTACTGATGTCTTTGTTAATAAACTTCTCTCCATTAAATCAATCGAGCTCCTACTCTAATATCCCTTTCCGTTTTTTCTGACTCTGATTCAACAAACTCATAGGGAGAAATTTCTTTGCTCCTTCCTTTCTTAAAACAATAAATAATTCCTAGGTGAAAGAGCGCAATAACTGGTAGCATGAATTGAACACAGACTAAATACCAGACACCAGACTAAACATTGTGCTCACTCTGAACTCTGCTTTTACATAATCCTCACTGTAACTCTCTTAAGGTAAGTACAAAGGACACAGAAATTTGGAGAGAAGAAACTTTTGCATTGTCACTAGAAAATGTGTGGTAAAGTCCAGTTTCAAATCTGGACAGCTGTGTTGCCAAAGCCCATTATTTTAATCATCACACTAAAATGTTCATTACCAGGTACGAATTGGGTAGAAGACTTCATGAAAGAGAATTGGTGGTTAATCACCCACAGCTAACTAAGAAAGGAACAGAAAACCAAATATCACATGTTCTTACTCACAAGGTCAGAGTTTAACAATAAGAACCCATGGACACAGGGAGGGAACATCACACACTGGGAACTCTCAGGGGTTGGAGACAAGGGAAGGGAGAGCATTAGGACAAGTATCTAACGCATGAGGGGCTTAAAACCTAGATGACAAGTTGACAGGTGCAGCAAACTACCATGGCACATGTATACCTATGCAACAAATCTGCACGTTCTGCACATGTACCCCAGAACTAAAAGTAAACTTAAAAAAAAGAGAGAGAGAGAGAGAGAGAGAGAATTGATGGTTAGTAATACAATTTGGGATGTACAACCATGACTTCAGCATGCCCATCTTAAGGGAAGCGTGAAGCTCAGAGCAACAAGCAACTCCTGGGTGGATTCAAAGCAGATGTGCCCTTGCAGAAAAGATCACAGTACCTTCGATAACCTTGCCCTTTCCAAGGTACTGTGTCTGGTTTCTGTTTACCAATTTGCTGAACAGCGATGTACTGAAACAAAGCATAAAAGGAGTAATGAATTTAGATGCAGGTTTCATAAAAGTGATTAACTGCTAAATTCCAGTTCAGCTAACAGTTCCATTATCCCATTTTGCATCTTAGCCTTCCATCCAATTCTGCATACATGTAGTCCCAATCACCGAGGTACCCACAACCTCTCTACCATTAATTAAGCCATTGCTTTTTTTTCCGTGAATCTATCTATCCTGATCCGTGAGCTGTGTCTGCAAATAAGAATGGGAAGAGTGAGAAGTGAGAAGCAAATATAACAGTATTAGAACAGGGGGTTGACCCAAAGTTAGTTTTAACAGCCACCACCCTACACACACTACCATCAACTTCATCTGAGAACAAAAAGGTCAACAAACTCCATGCACCCTTTATCCAAAAAATGTAAGAAGTGAGAAGCACTGGAGGAAGAGCAAGACTTTGGCTGAGGTTCTCACTTGTGTATGCTGCCTAATAGCATCCTGTGGGAGGGGTTCAGGCACCCAGAGGAAGCAATGATGAAGCATGTAACCACCCAGGAGCATGGAGAGGACTCACTGAACTTAGGAAATGGGTTCTAACTTTAAATATTCAAAAGACCGTTATGAATTCCTTGCCCACCCGCTGCACACATGCCCTGAATCTGTTTACTTTCTCTATTGATTAGGGTTCTTGTTTAAGAATAATAGAAACTGGCAGGAATTTGTTTCAAAAGAAAAAGGAGTTCTTGGGAAGAATACTTGTTTGTTCAACAAATTGCATTGGAGGCTTCAGAAGAAGACTGGCCGCTAAACCCAGATGAGGCCTCCGAACAGTCTAACTCAGACGGCACTGCCCTCTTCTTCAGAGGACACTGACTGGCTAGTGCTGCCTCAGAACAATTTCTAAACTCTCCCTGCATCTGTTCGCTGCTGGCACCAGAGCCAACGTCCCAGAAGAAAGCATCAGGCTGGACCAAACTTCCCAGAGGAGAGGAAAGAAGAGGCGAGGAGAGGAATGAGCATCTGGTGTTTTTAACTTCCTGACTTTCATTGACACCAACACAACAGTGAATCCCCAAATACACAGAGGGAGTTCAGATGCTGAGCAGTTGAAACACACACACACACACACAGTTCCATGGAACGCTGCCATGAGCACCTGTCATGCCACGAAATACAGCACATGGGATAGAAGCAAAGCTCCTTAATAACCCTGGTCCTAAAGACCTCTTGCCTCCCTAACTTCTTCTTTCACTCTTTACCCCCCCTCATACCCGTAACCCATCTTCATAAGACTTTCACACGTTCCCCAGAACAAAGTGTTTTCTTCACCACCAAGACCCTGCACATGCAATTTCCTCCATCTGGAACACTCTTCCCCTAGCTAACTCCTACTCACCTTCTGAACTCAGAGAAACATGTTTTTTAGACTAGATGGAAGGACCCTGTAACAACCTCTACTATCATGACATGTTTACTCCATGAGTGCAGAGAATATGCCTGTGTCTTTCTCTGCTGTATCCAAAGAAGTGCATATAGTGTCTCATCCATAGATGTTTAATACGGATTTGTCCTAGGATTTTTTCTTTCGACCCTGACTCCAAATAAAAGCAACATGAGGGAGGCAGGTGAGCTGTAGGCAGTCTGTGCATCACTCCTAAGCACACTTCCCTACATGCCCATTTATCTACACGTCCATCGTAAACAGGGACCCACAGAAAGTGCGTTTTTCCCTAGCAATTATTTGACGACCTCTTATTAGCACTTATTGTCCAAAACACAAAACTCAGTTTTACTAAGACTTGAATGTGCAGGTGGGCTTCAAACTGGAACCTCGGTATCTGCATTTTGCACAAGGAAAAGCAATCTCAGAGGTTGAGTGACTTGCTCAAGGTCACACAGCTAGTGATCGACAGATGTAAGACTGAATCCGCTCTCCTAACTTCCTAAATGATATATGATATCACACACACATATCACAGACACATGTATATGGGCAGCTATACAATAATTATTTCATAAATGTTACCTTAATAAGTGATAGATGGAAGTATAGATGAATGGACAAATGGGTGGGTAAAAAGTATAATGCCTTCCTTTTTAAAATTCTCATAGAAGAATATATTATGTGCAGGACTATCTAGTCTCTGGTGGTCCTCACTCAACGGCCTCAAGAGAATTGACATCTCTGGTCCTTCAGAAAGACAGAGCAGCAATCTGGCCACTCATTTAATTCAAGGGAAGCTATCACCAGTGATCAACATGAGGGGCCTGGGTTCAAATTCTGGGTCTTCCCCTTCTGGCCATTGGACCTTCCCTTCTGTAATGACTCAGCAGGAACTTCTCACCAGCTGGGAGGATGGGGAACTGGAGGCAGGATTCAGTTGTTTTTTTTTTTTTTTTTTTTTTTTTTTAAGAAAAAGAAAAACAGATATTTACTTCATACCTGTTTGTGGACAGAGATTCACAGTTGCCACTTCAGTTTTGTTTGTTGATGTATAAATTTAAGTCAATCACCAACATATACTGAATAGTAGTACGTGGCCAGGCACTTTTCTGAGCACTTAATATCTTTTCTTTGAGGTGGAGTCTCACTCTGTTGTCCAGGCTGGAGTACAGTGGTGCGATCTCAGATCACTGAACCTCCGCCTCCCAGGTTTAAGCAATCCTCGTGCCTTAGCCTCCCAAGTAGCTGGAATTACAGGCATGTGCCACCACGCCTGGCTAGTTTTTTGTATTTTTAGTAGAGATGTGATTTTGTCACATTGGCCAGGCTGGTCTCAGACTCCTGGCCTCCAGTGAGCTGCCCGCTGCCTCAGCCTCCCAAAGTGCTGGGATTACAGGTATGAGCCTCCACGTCCAGGGTGTTCTGAGCACTTTCTGGGCATGATCTCATTCAATCCTCACAACAACTCTTTGTTATCTGCATTTTGCACATGGAAAAACAACCTCAGAGAGGTTGAGTGACTTGCTCAAGGTCACACAGCTACTAAGAAGGAGATGTGAGACTGAATCTGCTCTCCTAACTTCCGAAATGATCTGTGATATCACACACATGTCACACACACACACACGCATATATGGGCAGCTATACAATAACTGTTCCATCAATGTTACCTGAATAACTGATAGATGGAAGTATAGATGAAAGGACAGACAAATGGGTGGGTAAAAAGGTGTGATGCCTTCCATTTAAAAATTTTTTTAAGTTCTAGGATACATGTGCCGAACCTGCAGGTTCGTTACATAGGTATACACGTGCCATGGCGGTGTGCTGCACCTGTCAACCTGTCATCTAGGTTTTAAGTCCACTTCTGCTTGCATTAGGTATTGATCCTAATGCTCTCCCTCCCCTTCCTCCCCACCCTGCAGCAGGCCCCAGTGTGTGATATTCCCCCACCTGTGTCCACGTGTTCTCACTGCTCAACTCCCACGTATGAGTGAGAACATGCAGTGCCTTCCTTTAAGTGATCCCTCTCATAACCTATTTATAGACCAAAGACTTATCCCATCAAGTCTTCATAATCCAGAAAATTATGTTCCCCCCAATGAGAGCTCGTTACCCCATACCACAGCCAGCAGGAGGAGCTCTGTCCCCCTCGTCCTTATTTCAAAGCAACGTCGGCTGCAACTTCCAGGAGCTGCTGGAGGAGAAGGGAGAGGAGCAGCGCATCTCCACACGCCATCCACTAGGACAGCGGATGACGAGAACAGATGCTATTAATCATCTATGTCTCCCTGACAGATGGGCTGCAGCACAGCATTGCAAATCCATAGGCTGGGCCCAGCAGCCACTCGGGCTGCACGATGACACATGGATGCCGTCCAAGAAGGCTCAGTGTTGAGGCTCCGTTGCCATGTTTAAACATAAACAGCTCGTTTTCCCCATGCCTTGTTTTCTGTGTTTCCATTATCTGGCAAAGTTGGGTCCAATTGAGAAAGAAGCAGCTGTGTTTGGGGAGCGATTGTCTTTTTCCCACTGGGCACGTGAGCTGAGTTCTCTATTGTTCACATCTGTGGCCGCCTGGCTAAAAACCCAGGGATGCTTCTCTCTTTTCAGGCACCAATGTGCTTGGACCAAAGTCTAGAAATGATCAGTAGGAAGTGGCCTCTCTCAAAGAGAAGAATTTTCTGGGCTGATTCATCCCGTCTTCTGCTTCCTTAGGACCCAAAGATGCGCTTTATATGTGTACGTACATATATATATATATATATATAAAATAGAGAGAGGGTATATTCATAGCTATATACACACTTTTTTGAGACAGGGTCTCTATCTGTCGCCCAAGGTGGAGTGCAGTGGAGCAATCACAGCTCACTGCAGCCTCAGCTTCTTGGGCTCAAGCAATCCTCCCACCTCAGGCTCTGAGTAGTGGGAACTATAGGCATGCATCATCATGCCTGGCTAATTTTTTGGAGAGACAGGGTCTTGTTGTGTTTTCTAGGCTGGTCTCAAACGCCTGAGATCAAGCAAGGCTCCTGCCTCAGCCTCCCAAAGTGCTGGGATTACAGGCCTGAGCCCCGTGCCCAGCCACGATGTGCTATTTTTACATAACGCATCACGTGCACAAGACCAGCATTATGTATTTGAGTCTGTCCAATAGATTTTCACCATAGGGAAGGAGAGTGCTTCATCTAAAGTTACGTATCTGTGAAAATCACCAAACAGGACTTGAATCAAAACCTTTCTCCAAAGTCCATGAATTTGCCACGTATTTATGTTGATGCAAAAGTCATTAAAAGTAATGGCAAAAACTGCAGTAACTTTTGCACTAACCAAATATTATGTTCTATGAGATGCTTCCAGACCTAAGTAAATGGAACCCGGGCTCTGCCAGGAAGCCCTCTGTTCACCTTTGCTCTCTAAGTTCCTCTGTGAAGACTTTACATGATGGAAGAGGCCCAGGAAGAGTCAGAATCTGGTGGAAAATGGATTCTGGAGTCAAACGTGAGACTGAATCGTGGCCCCATCACTATCAGCCTGCACCTGGGTGGGATACCACACGTCGCTGAACTTCAGCTCACCTGCTTGCAAAATTGGCATGGATACTGTACCCATTGTAGAGGAAAGTGGAGATAACATGGGAAATAAAAGTCATATTCATCCTTCAAGTCTTCATTCTTCAAGCCTCCATTACTCAGAAACACGTTCTCTGAACCCCCAATCGGGTTAAATCCAATTGCTTTAAAAATTTTGTTCACAATACCCTACGCTCCTTCTAGTATAACATTGATTATACATGTAATTTCTTAATTACATACCCCCCTTCTAGACCCTAAGAACTATGAAGGCAGGGCCTCTACCTGCTGTGTCTCTTGGTGTAGAATCACCTCCAAGAACAATGCTAGATAGAAGATGGACAACCAAAACCAAATGATTCAATGGCTGGATGGTGTTTATAAAGCAACTAGAACAGTCTCTGGCACACACAGAAGCATCTGTTCTCTTTCCTCCTCCTTTGGATGCTGCAAGACCCACAGGGCTTCCTCATTCCCCCCTCTCTCTTTTGTAACCAGCCTTGATAGCAGAAGACAAAAGCTGCAGGCTAAAGCAGATGATGCAGGCAAAATGCTAAGCTCAGAAGTGCTAATGAGTCTTAGACATCAGAAAGATCCAGGAGGCCTAGAACGAGGCCAGGAATGACAGTGACGGACTATCATGTGTGTATGTATGTGTAAGGCAGAAGAGCAGAGGTGTGGAGACAGAGGTTGTTGGGTTGGCACAATACACAGCTAGAGAAGGAGGGAAGAAATTCAAGTTAAAGATGGAAAACAATGGTAGCTGTGGGCTTCCCCCAAAGACAGATACAAACTTCACTGAGTGGACATAGCTGCCCTCCCTGGGGCCCCTTCCACTTGATGGAACAACCAGTTCTGGCCTCAGTGACACTGACACCAACGTTTGGGTGCCAAGGGAGGCCTTGCTGGGGCCTGAACATGGAAATGGACTGTGAGCTGACCTGTGCTGGAAGCCACAGACAGGAAGGAAACCCACAGACGTAGTTCTGGACGGAGCCTTCAGGAAGGGTTCACTCACAGATGGGGCTTCCTGCATCTTCTTTACTGATGTGTGACCTTGATATCAACCTTGTCGACCTGGCAACCTGCTCCCTGCCTGGCTCCTGGGTGCTAGGCACAGGCCTCCCTCTGACCCTGGCATGTGAGCTGCTTCTTGTTGACTGGCTCCGTCCTGGCCCCTTCTCTGTGACTTCCACTTGAATAATGAGCTCTAAATCTATTTTCTTGTTCTAAACCATTTTTCTTTTCTAATGCTAAATTATAAGGCTTGTGTGTGTTAGCAGGAAAAAACATGCCCCGCTTTTCCAAAGGAGGCTGAGATGCCGCTAGACATACTTCCAGACCGCTGGGAGGGGGTGGGGGTGTTTCCACCATCTCACCAGCCCCAGAGTGGAGGCTTCTCTGCAACCAAGCACATTTCTCAGCAATTACTGACCCAACCCCAAGCTCCCTAATTATTTCAGACAAAGTTCAGGATGGATAAGGAACTAGTATTAATTATTAAAAACAAAAACCCAGAGACACATGCACACCTACAGTGAACAATTTCTGACCATCCGTCTTTTATTTCTCAGGTCGAGGAAGGACCATCAGATACCACTGAATTTAGCTGGGCTGCTTATGAGCCACACCAATTACAGGCAAACCAACAGCCGCTAAAGTTTTTCCTCTTGACATCATTATCTCCAGCTAATGGAGGTGGTGGTTATAAAAGAAAAAAAAAAATCAGAGATGGACGAGTCTGCCTTTCCCACTGCTCTGCTTTTCCGTCGAAAGTATCACTTGCTCTTTGTGGCCTGTTTTGTTTTCATCAAGTGAAGTATCAGTCTTAGAGGAAACACGACACACTTACTATTTCCATGAGTTGGGTTCTTGTTAGGGTCTAGAGGGGTGTGACTGTCCTTTAAGAATGAGGTGCACTTGAAGCCAGCCTATAAAGGGTCAACACAGCAGACATGGAGAAGGCTATGTGCAAAGGTCCTGTGGCAGGAGGACACCACACAGGTGCAGAAATGGTAGGAAGCACTAAAGGAGAGATGGCACCAGGCAAGAGGTCAGGAGTCCTCCTGACACATGGCATCAGAATAACCTGGGGCAAGTTCATCAATCTCTCTAACAGATTCTACTCATCAGATAGGTAGATATCTGCCCAGACAGTTCCAAAGGGCCACTATGAAGCTCATCTATGAGAATATAATACATTAGGGCATTGATGATGGAATCCTTCCATCCCTGCCATTCTACCTGGTACACTGCCTGCCCCCGGACTGACAGAATGATTCCAAAACACACCAAGAGACATAAAAACCTCTAACCAGCAACCCAGACAAGTCCAAGAAAGTTGCACCCCTTTTTTTCCAATTCTCAAAGATGCAATTCTCTCTATGCATTTAACTGGGTTACCTGAAGAACATAGGACAGGTTTTTGTTATTCATTGCTTTGAGAGAAAACTGATTATATGTGTGACTCTACCTGGAAAAAGCCATGGCTCTGATTTAAATCAAAATATGCTCCCATGCTGATGGGTGGTACCCTTAACCCCCCTGGCTCACACTGCAAGTTGCATGGAGATATAATTTGAATAGTCATTTTAAATTATAAAAAGACAAGGGACCTTATATTCACTGGATGGTCTCCTCTCTCTGGGCAGCTCTGAATTAGCAAAAGTATTGGCTCCTAAAATAACAGGGTGAGAGAGGCACCCCTTTCAGAAGGGTTTGCATTAGCACTTTGATCACTTGCCCATCAAACTGTGCGTTTCTGTATAGGAAACGAAGAACAGCTTGTCTCCACAGTCTATTATAATTACCACTAAATGCTCCAGAAACTTGGCAGTTTTGAATTTCATAACACCCATGACTGACATTCCTAATTAATACTATTGTTTTTCTCCTCTGGCTGAATTTCCTGAATGCCAACATGCACTGCATACACTAAAAACAGACATTAAAGAAAATAACATCAGTGTTAATCTGCAGCACAAATATATCAAATGCCTCAGTGAAGTGTATAGAAAGAACTGGATGCCTATAAATAATGGAGCATCCCTCTCCGATGATCTTTATCCTTCTACACTAATAAGATGATCATCTCTCTCCCCCTACCTCCTTGCTCTTAGATTTCAGAACCGCATTTGGTGAAGTGCACTCCCAGCTCTTTTATTCTTTTGCTTTGCTTTTAAGTTGCAGATTGAAACTTTCAGAGAAAACCTCCTAGCTTAAGTTAGAAATAGCATCCATTGGGCACTCTATAAATAGGGAACCCACAGAAGAGAGCAAGATGGTCTAATTTGTGCTTTCTAATGGATGTTTCTCTGGTTTGTGTGAGGCTGAGAGCACCCAGCATTTGCTGATGTCCTCATTTACTCTGCTGGGTAGCTTCCCCAGGGATTGCAGTGAGGGGGGCTCTGAGTCTGAATTCCACCCTTGCCACCTGCCAGCTGGGCCATTTCTGTGGGCTCTCTGAGCCTCGTTTTTTTCATCTGCATAGTGGAGCTTATAACAGCACCTACCTTTCAGGGCTGGAGTGAAAAGCCAATGGAAAAAATAATGTATTGAGCAGAGATGCTAGCAGACAGTCACTACTTACTAAACTCAGTTATTAGGTTTACTGTGGATAATATACTTCCAGGTTTGTTGACAGATCTAACAAAAAGCTCCAGGCACGTATTAGAGACTCAATAACTCAAATGGTTGAACTAGTCAGAACGATAACCCTGTGAAGCGCCTATGAGTTTAAACTGCTTGTAAGTAAAAAGGAAAGAAATGTATATGAGTGTAGGATCAGTACTGTAGAGAGTGACAGTTGTCTCTTTTACAGATACCCAGGGCCTCAGGCAGAGTCACAGTGCAGAAACTTGAAAATGAAAACCATGGCTTGTGGCCTAAGAGACATACGCATACGTTCCCATATCTTTCATAGCTCAGCTTGCATTCACAAGTTACACGAGTGTTGGTTTTGATCCTGATGGTGCCTACAGACATGGGCAACAGAACGATTCTGTCCACTCATCATTCCTGATTTTTGCTTCATCTCATTGTTTAATTCAAAATGGGTTAATATTTATTTTGATTGTGGTGAGAGGCATAGAAGATAAAATGTATGATTAGTAACTTTAATACACTCACAATATTAAGCAACCACCATCACTGCCTAGTCCAGAACATTTTCACTGCAAGGAAACCTCAGAGCCCTTAAGCAGCCATTCCCCAGCCCCCCACCCCAGCCCCCAGCAACCACTGACCTGCTGTCTCTATGAATTTGCCGGCTCTAGCCATTTCACATAAATGGAATCATATGGTCTGCGACCTTTTGTGTCTGGCTTCCCTCACTTAGCACGTTTTCAAGGTTCATCCGCGTCGTAGCACATGACAGTGCTCAGTATCTTTTCTTTTTATTATTATACTTTAAGTTCTGGGGTACATGTGCAGAATGTGCAGGTTTGTCACATAAGTATACACAAACCATGGTGGTTTGCTGCGTCCATCACTCTGTCATCTACATTAGGTATTTCTCCTAATGCTATTCCTCTCCTAGTCCCCACCGCCTGCTATCCTCCCCTCTAGCCCCTCACCCACCCTCGACAGGCCCCGTTTTGTGATATTCCCCTTCCTGTGTCCACGCGTTTTGAGATGGAGTCTCACTCTGTTGCCAGGCTGGAGTGCAGTGGCACAATCGTGGCTCACTGCAACCTCCGCCTCACGGGTTTAAGCGATTCTCCAGCCTCAGCCTCCCGAATAGCTGGAACTACAGGTGCACACCACCATGCCCAGCTAATTTTTTTTTATTTTAGTAGAGATGTAGTTTCACCATGTTGCCCAGGATGGTCTCTATCTCCTGACCTCGTGATCCCCCCACCTCAGCCTCCCAAAGTGCTGGGATTACAGGCATGAGCCCCCAGGTCCGGCCAGTGCTCAGTATCTTTTTATAAAATATTCTGCTGATAAATAATACTCTGCTGTATAGACAGACCACAGGGTGTTTATCCAGTCTTCCCTCGATGGACTTTTGGGCTGTTTCTACCTTTTGGATATTGTGAACAATTTTGCTATGAACATTCACATATAAATCTTTTGTGGATATATATTTGTACGTGAATGTTCATATATATATATATATGAATGAATTAGATTGACAGCATCCTGGTCAACACAGTGAAACCTTATTGCTACTAAAAGTACAAAAATTAGCCAGGCATGGTGGCGTGCCTGTAATTCCACCTACTCAGGAGGCTGAGGTTGGAGAATTGCTTGAACCAGGGAGTGGGAGGCTGCAGTGAGTTGAGATCATACCACTATACTCCAGCCTAGCAACAGAGCAAGACTCAATCTCAAAAAAAAAAAAAAAAAAAAGGCAGCTTGTTCTCACTCTCTTTGGCAGCACTGCTCTAGGGTTGGGTTCCTGACCCAGGTGAACCCAATGAGCCCAAGCCCTGAGGCTTTTGCAGAAGCTTGGCTCTCTCCTGCTGCTGGGTGGCTGAGATAGTCAAACATAGTTTGGAGCTGATGGTGGCCACTCCCCCACCAAAAATAAGTAAAACCAAGACAGAGGAAAAGGGCAGAGTAGGACAGATGCTTCGAGGCATCATTAGAGCGTCCAGATTCCGTCACACTTAGGGGGAAAGGCCAACTCTCTGGAATTTTCAGGTTCATGAGATTACATTTTGTGTGTATTCAACCTGATTTGAATTGAGATCTTTGTTGGGGTGCCATCCAACTGCTGTTATGTGGGTGCTCAGACAGTACCAATGAGTGGACTGAGAAGGATTCCCTTCATTTAAATTTTGTAATGTATCATGAATACTACATAAGCATCCAGTTGAAGCAATGCTTCTCCTAAGCAAAGCCTGGGCATCCATCCCCAAAGCAGTGAACTGAGATAAGCAAGCTAGGGAGAATCGAGTGCTGGAGGTGTCAAACGTGTGCTTCACCCACCACCTTCAGACCAGCTACAGCAACTTCAGACCAGCTAGGAACATTTCCAACATAATGGTGAATATGTTAGTCAGGCACATAAAACAAAAGCAGGTGGGAGGAGAGGAGGAGCCTGTTGTCATTAGACTTGTTACACAGAGAGAAAGAACACTGGCATCCTGATGACAGGGGACAGAAGAGGAAGAAACTGCTGGTTTGGTTAAAATGAAGAGTTATACATAAGCCACCTACATGTCACTTCCCCAAAGCCTTCCAAGGCTGCAGTTTAATCTGAAGAGGAAAACAGTCCAGCCTCAATTCACCCTGTTAATACTCCCAGACAACAGATTGCTCTATTAAGTACTTTCCAACAGCCCCAGTGGTTATCAGAACCACCTCTGGTGCTTTTGGTTATGAATGAAGTCTTCCTTTCGAAGCATTTCTCTTTCTCACAGGTTTCTAAAGCTCTGTGTTAAGCCTGGGAAAAAGAGATGATTTTTTTTTGCTTCAAGGTTTATTCAGCTCTGTTAAAGGCCTCAGATATAACCTTAATTATATATTTTTGCAAGTCTTTTTTAAAGATTTTTTTGTTTGTTTTTTCCTTGAGATGGAGTCTCACTCTGTTGCCCAGGCTGGAGTGCAGTGGCATGATCTCAGCTCACTGCAACCTCTGCCTCCCAGGTTCAAGTGATTCTCCTGCCCTAGACTCCCAAGTACAGGCGCCCACCACCAGGCCTGGCTGATTTTTCTATGTTTAGTAGAGGTGGGGTTTCACCATGTTGCTCAGGCTAGTCCTGAACTCTTGACCTTTTAAAGCATGCTTGTCAATGATGTGGTTGTTAGAATTTTTTTTTTCTGATGAACAAATGCTATATTTCTAGAAATGCCTCATTAAGAAGTCAACCAGTACAACTGCTGCCATCCCCTGAAAGTGTTCCAGGGGTAGATCTCTCAGCCTTTGTGGAGACGTCCTTGCCACAGGCAGTTTTGCTGCATCAATAACCTCAGCCCCCCTTCACTATAAAGTCTCATTAGCTGAAATACCCTCTTGACCAACTGGGGAGACAATAAACGTGTTATTCAGTTTTCTTTTTCCTACTCTGAAATTCCTGGCTTGGTGCTAGAGCTAAACAAGAAGAAAAACTAGTTCTAATAGTTTCCCCCACAGAATCACCAACTATAGAGGATAAATGAAAAGAAATCCAGAGATCAATCATAAAAATAAGAAAACTCAAAGAGGGTTTGTTCAACCCAAATATACAAACAGGATACATAGGATCTTCAAGTATGCTTTTAAAAATTGACTGTGTACTAAGCCAAAAAGGAAAGCAAAAATTTTTTTCAAGTTGATAACTAATGGACCTCATTCACTCACATCAGTCCTATAAAATTATAAGTAAGTAACCCAAATCCAATCCCCAAAACTATCTGCATGCTTGGTAATTTTAAAATATATTTCTAAAGAGAAAATCAAACTGGAAATTAATTTTGTATAGAACATAATGGCAATGTGTCATAGAGCAAAAGTGACAGAACACAGCCAACATATAGAACATAACAGTATAGAACATAATGGTGATGCACCATAGAGCAAAAGTGACAGAAAACAGCCAAAGTTGTTCTCAGAGGAAAATGTATAGCCTTACATGTATGTCTTAGAAAATAAGAAAGGGTAAATAACTAAACCAAGCTTTGAATTCAAGAACCTCAGGGCTTGAGAGTGTGAAGAATGAAATAAACCCTAAGAAAGTACAAGAACATAATTAATAAAGTGAAAACAAACTGTTAACGAAGCCAAAATTAAGCAACAACAAAAATGCTGCGGTATACCAACAAAGCCAAATGCTTTTACTTTATAAATAATGGAGTAATAGGAAATGACCTATCCTGAAAGTAGAAGGCAGAACAGGAATCTTATCAATGTCAAATGAAATCTGAGGACTGTGGAGCAGCCCTTGGGAAAACAAGCCCAATCCTCAGGGGCCTTGCCCCACTTTTTCTTCATGTATCTAGTAGGAGACAGAATGAAACACAGGGGACAGTCCACAAAGCAAAAAGATATTTCATACATGTAAACTGAGCAGTGGTGAAATCAAGACTGGTCCACTTGGGGCTCAAATGAAAACCTAGAGTTACCCCAACAAAGTCACATCTCTACCATCCTGTTGTCTTCAAATAACAACTTCATGTTGACTCCTTCAGCAGGAGAAACAGAGACCCATTCCCTATCCAGAAAAAAGGGGAAAAAAAAAGATGGGGAGGGAGATGTGGATCAGAGCTCATCCTTCAGGCTCTTTATTTATCTAAATTGGTTGCCCCAGGTCACTGCCTGTCCTATTAACTGCTTCCTTCTTTTGCAGATTCTATCACAGTCTTTAAGTGTGTTGTTTGCTTAGGTGTGTAATTAATACACTGTCTGTTTCAACTGAAATGCAGGCACCAGGGGGACCTATTCCGTCTGTCTTGTCCATCGCTCCGTTCCTAGAATCTACGATAATGCCTGACAGATCCAGGGAACAATATGAATTCTATGGAATTCAGTGGACCTTGGTATGGGAATAAAAGGAACATGCAATCCTCCTCAAGACTTTCTTGAGTTCTGTCTACTGTGCCAAGAACTGTAAGACCTTTACGTTGTTTCATGAGTACCAACATGGAAGAAAAGATGAAGGCCATGGAAATGGAACAATGAGGCTCCCATCAGGCATTTACCCCCACACTGGGAACTGGATCACATGCACTGCATTCTGCAAAAAGCCACCCTCCCTTTCCATGCCAGCTGCCGCCATACCGATGATGGATATGCCCAACCGTGACTTGTAAAGGCTCCAGGCAATCAGAGCCAGCTCCTGCAAGCCTCCCTTGGGGGCATCCTTGCTCTCTGCCATTAGACACGTGGAGAAGCTGACACCTCTGAAAGATTTCTCTTCTAGACTCTGACAGGCTTCAGTGGGTGGCAGTTTTGATGGCTGGGGCCTGATTATCCCATTCACCCTTTGACATTTCGTCAGCTCTGCTTCCCTCCCGACACAGGCGTGCCAACAACAGCTTTCAGCAGATGCCTCTCAGAAGCTGGGGCCTGCTCACAACAGCACCCACTTCTGTGGCTTTCAAGGCACAGCATGGCTCTGCCCCACTGCAGCAGCATGTGGGAATGAAAGCACGGCTGTGCCAGGACCCCTGTGAGGGCCCGAGGAACTAGGGCAGCCTGAGTTTTCTAGGATCTGTCCTAAGATCAGCAGCATTCAGCAAATACAGAGAAACAGCTGGAGGGAGTCCAGCCATGCATTCATTCATCCACTAAATACCGAATGCCAACTCTCCGCCAAACACAGAACCAGGCGCTGGTTCTCTGATGGTGACTGGGACCCAAAGTTCCCTGCCCCTACAGCACGAGCTGGTCAGGGAAACAGCAAACATCCAATCTCGTGTATTTGATCAATGGTGACTATTTCCAGAAATGCAAAGAACAAGGTAGTATGTGGGATGATAAGTAAGAACTGCTTTTAGCAGGAAGGAGGTCAGAGAAGGCCCATCTGATGTGATGTCCTTAAAGTCGAACCTGGAGGAGGAAAAGGAGCCAGATACGTGGAAAGCAAGAAGTAGACTGTTTGGGACAGAGGGGACATGGGTAAAAAGGCTCTGAGATAGAAAAGAGCTTGGCTGGGAGCAGTTGGCTCATGCCTGCAATCCTGGAAAATCTGGAGGCTAACATAAGAGGATTTCCTGAAGCCAAGAGTTGGAGATCAGCCTGGGCAATATAGTGAGACCCCATTTATATAAAAGCATCAAAAAATTAGCCAGCCATGGTGTTGCACACCTGTGGTCCCAGCTACTTGGGAGCCTGAGAGGATCGTTTGAGCCTAGGAGGTAGACACTTCAGTGAGGTAGAACTGTGCCACTGTACTCCAGCCTGAGTGACAAAAAAAGACCCTATCTCAATATAAAAACAGCAGCAGCAGCAGCAGCAGCAGCAGCAAGACTGGCCAGGCATGGTGGCTCACACCTGCAATCCCAGCACTTTGGGAGGCCAAGGTGGGCGGATCACCTGAGGTCAGGAGTTTGAGACCACCCTGACCAATATGCAGAAATCCTGTTTATACTAAAAATACAAAATTAGCCAGGTGTGGTGGCACACACCTGCAATCTCAGCTACTCAGGAGGCTGAGGCAGGAGAATCGCTCAAACCCGGGAGGCAGAGGTTGTGGTGAGCTGAGATTGTACCACTGCACTCCAGCCTGGGCAAAAAGAGCGAAACTCCATCTCGAAAAAAAAAAAAAAAAAAAAAGCAGAGCTTGATCAGGGAGCTTCCAGGAGACCCGTGCAGCTGGAACAGAGTCAACAAGTGGAAGAGTAACTGGGATGACAATAAGGAGGCGAGCAGGAGCCCGAGTGTGCAGGGCCTTCCACACAGGATCAAGGTCATGGGTACTGTATCCTGATGGCAGCTGAGAACGCAGAGGAGGACTTTAAACCAGGAGCAGCATTATCCCTCCATGGATCCCACCAAATTGGAAAAAGCAAAAAGGAATGTGGACCGTGTGGACTGAGCGTCTGTATTTCTGACTCATATATTTCTGATGTTCTGATAGGCAAAGCACATTTACCAGGACAAATTCACAGATTCTCCATCCCAACTAGGACAACCCCTTAGGTAGTGTGCTAGCAATCCGATCACTGGGTCCTGTGGCAGAATCTCTGGGAGGAAGAACAGGAATCCTTTTTTAAGGCGTTCATGACTGACTCCATTGCACAGCTTGGCTTGAGAACCCCTAAGTCAAGAGACGCAGTTCCTTAAAGATGTTATTAAAATGTAGCCAATCAGAGAAACAACACACAGACAAAACAGACATGGCAGCTATGGTGAGAGGGGCATGCCTAGAGGCAGCTACCGAGAAGGGCGGGTCTCTGTGAGAGAAGATAGTGTACTCTTTAAGTCTGTCTCCTAATGTGGGGTCCCCAGGAGCAGCTCAGATGTTCACACACTGAGGAATTTCACAATGGCCAGAACATCTTGAGTGCTAGCTTGTCCCTGAAGGAAAGGCGACTGCCCCATGTGCTTCAAATGGAACAAAAATAGGAACATCAAGGCAGCTTCCCCACCAAGCTTCAGCCACTGACTTTAAACTGAAATGCACAGCTGCCTTTTGAATGTTTTTGATTTGCAAAGCACAACAGGCTAGGACAAATAAGGACAAGAGGTGACCCAGAATATGGTGTGGTCTCCAGCTTTCCAGCTGCTTCCATGCCGACTGGCTGCAGGACATGCTACATGATAGTATGGCTGCAGCACATGGCACTGGGCCTTGCACCAAATAGGCTTTACAGCTGTAGGCTACCTTCATTCACTACATACACCAGCTCTGAATGAGGCAATGTTGAATACGGGATTGCATCCCACTGCGCTCTCAACAACTGGTAACTACTTGACTGAAGCCATTTTAATTGGCTATTCAACAGGATTTCTCAGCCAGGTGCAGTGCTTTGGGAGGCTGAAGTGGGAGGATAGCTTAAAGCTAGGAGTTTGAGGACAGCCTAGCCGACATAGCGAGACCCCATTTCTACCAAAAAAAAAAAAATAGCTGGGCATGGTGGTGTGCACCTGTGGTCTCAACTACCTGGGAGGTGGGAAGAAGATCTCTTGAACCCAGGAGGTTGAAGCTACAGAGAGCCATGTTCATGCCACTGCACCCCAGTGTGGGTGACAGAGCAAGACCCTGTCTCAAAGACAAAATAAAATAAAATAAAAACAATAAAAAGCAGGACTTCTCAACCTCAACACTTGGCATTTGCAGCCTGGTCACTTTGTTGGAGACAGCTGCCCTGTGCGTTGTAGGGTGTTTAGCAGTACTGCTGGCCTCCGCCCACTAGATGTCAGTAACACACTCCCTGTCCCCGTTGTGACAATGACAAATTTCTCCATACTTGCCAATGGCCCTCTGGGAGTCAACACTGCTCCCCTGCCCACTGAAAACCCCCACTGCAGATAATGACAGATAACATGCATTGAGCATTTACTATGTGTTGGGCACTATCCCAGCCGCATGAGATACGCATTTTATTTAATCCTTTTAACTTAAAAATGGCATATATGTTACTATCCTCATTTTACAGGTAAGGAAACCGAAGCAAAGGGGCCACTACACCACTCAGAAGTGAAGGGGATGAAATGCTAAACCCTGTTGTTTTCAGTTTCAACTAGCATTTAAACTTCAAACTTCTACCTCCCTACTGCTGTTTTATCAGTCAGTTGATTATTATGAAGATTCAAAACAATTCCACACAATTCTGCACATTTCATATGTTTTAAGTTTTCGCTAACAAATTTTTAAAGAAAAAACTGTTGTAAAATAAAAATGGTAGGGGATGACTCCAGGTCAGAAATTCTCACACTGTGGTCCAGGCCCCCAGAAGTTGTTTTTTTTTTTTTTGTTTTTTTTTTGTATTTTTGGTAGACACCTGGTTTCACTATGTTGGACAGGCTGGTCTTGAACTTCTGACCTCGTGATCTGCCCACCTCAGCCTCCCAAAGTGCTAGGATTCCAGGCGTGAGCCATTGTTCCTGGCCGTCCAAGTCGAAACTACTTCACAGTAATACTATGATGCTATGTGCATGTTTAACTCTCATATTCTCACGAGAGGATGGGGAGAGTTTTCCAGAATGTGTGATGATATTGTCACATTAACAGATAATAGATTACGTGGTCAGGTAACCCTGCATTGTAGAAAGTTCTCATTTTAATTTCTAGTACAGTAAACATGGAGAGAGAGAGAGTTCACACAAACAAAAGCTCTTTGATATTTTCTAAGAGTATAAAGGAATTGTGAAACTAAAATGGTTCAGAACTACTGTTTTAAATTAGAAAACACTCAAAGGCATAAACAGTCAAATGGACCATGTCAAGTTTGCTAAAAATCCCAGTTTTTTGAGGGGGATTCAAAAGGGAAAGTGGAAAGATGTTAGTCAAAGGGTACAAACTTTCAGTTATAAGATGTGTAAGTTTTGGGAATCCAATGTACAGCATGGTGACTCTAGTTAAAAATGCTGCTGTATTTCTTTAAAATTTGATAAAAGAGCAGAATTTAAATGTGTTCACCATACACAACAGTAACGAACTACGGGTGGGGCCCAACGTGTTAATTTGATTGTCATAATCATCACACAGTGTGTATGTACATCAAATCATTACACCATATACCTTAAGTATACACAATTTGTGTCAATTAAATATTTTAAAACCTTAAAAACTTAATAGATGAAAAGGACATCTGGAGGGCAACTGGAAAAACCTGGCTATCTACTGGATGCAACGTAATATGAAGGAGTTTTTTTTGTTCTTACCCTGAGGAGATGTAGGCTAATGTTTCTAGGGTTGATACATACAACTTACTGTGGCTCATACACACACACACACACAGAAAGATACCTATATTAACACACATGCATGTAGCTAAAGCAGAGGTAACAAAATGTTCGCTGCCATTGATAAGTTTACAGCATGTCATATTATTCATTTGTTATATTTTCCTCCTACATTCTGTGGTATGTTTAGTAATACCTAAGTTGGAAAAACAAAGCTCGGAAAGTAGATTCAACTTAGTGTCACAAAAAGATACGTAGTGAGGAAAGACAGGAGCCCTTTGAAGTTTGCTTTCTTTTCCCAGTCTCAGGAGGAAGATGGCCAGAGTGAAGTGAGCAGGTGAAGAAAGGGCAGTCCACTGAGTCAGCACTTCCACCCCAGCACAGCAAAGCTGAGGACTGATTCAACATGCTGCTACCTCATCAAGCCATTCTGGGACCTCTTACAACAGCACTCCTTCCTCCTGGGTTGGAGGCAATTCCACCTCAATTTGCACACGCAGCAGCTACCGTCATAGGAAAGCCAGCTCAGAATCCTTTATGCTCCATGTCAGGAATCTCCTCCTGTCTGCTCTTCTCCCTCATTCACCACTCCGCCTGCTTCAGCTCACCTCTCCAGCACAGCAGGCGTCTTAAAGCGTCATTCATGGCCCAATTTACGGACCTGTTAGCTTTATCAGCTTAGCTCTAAACTGGTTATTTTAAGCACTTTATCTCTATGGCAAATACAAAAAAATAATAAACTGTGCAGAGAAAGAAATGTAAAATTATCTAAACAGAGCAAATTGCAACCATAAATTTCCTATCTTCTCAAGAGATGATGAAAACACCCAATCAGAATCGCACCTCGGTGATTTAATAAACCTAAAAGAACACATCACACACAACGCATGGCATTCATTACTCACACTGCATTGATAATAGAACCTGAGACAAGCATCTGGAGGACAGTATCTCTCCCTGAGTCCCAGTTATAAAATTATGAGCCAGAGACCCCTTCATAGTCACCAGACTCGATCAGAGAAGGCCAAAAGGCGAGGGAGAGGAGAGTACAATGAGGAGGACCTGCTGGTCACAAAGACTCAAAAGGGATCAAGAGCTTGCACCAAAATCCCCTCTGTCACTGGGGTGTTTGGGAATACCATTTAATACCAGCCACTCAACTAAACAACCTTGGCTCTAAACATCAATTCCCTGGACCTCCACACTCCAGGTCCCCCAGTCAACCTGAGTCCCATTCTCCCTGAATTGCAGACAAGGCATTTTTACCTAAATTAGAGGTTTTTAACTTTCTTATGTGCCTTGAACCCCAATGGTCTAACAAAGACTATGAATCCCCTCTCAGGATGTTTTTAAATTCATAAAGAGAGAATACAAAGGACTATAAAAGACATTGATAATATTGCAAGTTAGGATTTATCAACTAATGGTTCTTTATTAATGTATTAAGTAACAAGATCTATCTGCACACCTAATAACCAGCATAAATTCAAAGTAGGGATTAAGATAAATAGTATTTTTGAATCCCTCCAACTATTGTAATGTGATATGAAAATACCTATGATTTGACTGATGACAAAGCCACAAATTCTGCTAAAAACCACCTGTTGTTTGTTCTCTACTTTGATAACTGAAGGAAACTAACTTTTCAGTTAGCATTCATGTAAATAAATATGTCATTTTTTTTTTTTACAGCTAAGTTTGCAGACTCCATGAACTCCACCCACTAACCCCAGGTTTAAAACATCTGGTGTAATGAATAGACAGTTTTCAAAAGAAGACATATAAATGGCCAACAAACATACAAAAAAAATGTTTAATATCACTAATGATCAGTGAAATGCAAATCAAAACCACAACACAGTACCACCTAATGCTTGCAAGAATGGCCATAATGAAAAAATAATAGATGCTGGCATGGATGCAGTGAATAGGGAACACTTCCACACTGCTGGTGGAAATGTAAACTAGCACAACCACTATGGAAAACAGTGTGGAGATTCCTTAAAGAACTAAAAGTACAACTAACCGTTTGATCCAGCAATCCCACTACCGGGCATATACCTAGGGGAAAAGAAGTCGTTATACAAAAAAGATACTTGCTCATGCATGTTTATAACAGCACAATTCACAATTGCAAAAAAACATAGAACCAACACAAATGTACATTAATTAAAGAGTGGATAAAAAATCTACAGTGTGTGTATGTGTGTGTGTATATATATGGAATATGACTCAGCCATAAAAAGGCATGAATTAATGGCATTCTCAGCAACCTGGATGGCATTGGAAACTATTATTCTAAGTGAAGCAATTCAGGAATGGAAAACCACACACAGTATGTTTTGACTTATAAATGGGAGCTAAGCTATGAGGATGCAAAGGCACAGGAATGACACAATGGACTTTGGGGACTCAGGGGGAAAGGGTGGGAAGGGGGTGAGGGATAAAAGACCACAAACTGGGTGTAGTGTATACTGCTTGGGAAATGTATCCACCAAGATCTTAAAAATCACCACTAAAGAACTTACTCATGTAACCAAATATCACCTGTTTCCCCAAAAACCTATGGAAATAAAAAGTATTTTAAATTTTTGAAAAATAAAATGTCTGGTCCAGAGCCTTCCGAAATCTAGGCAGTGGTTAATCTGCAAGCCACAGTCAGATGGAAGGTTATTTCTGGCCCCAGGCCTCACCCCAGGTACTGGTATCTGTACCTTTTTAGTCCTGCCCACCCGTGACTCTACAATTCGTGGCCACCTTTCTCTCCCAGCTTCACACCCTGCCTCCCTAAGCAAGGCTATGCTTCCTCTTCTCTCGACCAATTTGCCTCCTTTTAACCCTGTCTATATGATTTGTTCATTAATCCATTCAACATCCATTTCTTTTTTTTCAATACTTCCCCTTGATCTTTTACTAAGATGTAAAGGCCTAATCTTTTTTTAAATTATAAGTTCTGGGGTACATGGGCAGATTGTGCAGGATTGTTACATAAGTATACACATGCCATGGTGGTTTGCTGCATCCATCCCACTGTCATCTAGATTAGGTGTTTCTCCTCATATTATCCCTCCCCAATCCCCCCAACCCCCTGCTATCCCTCCCCAATCCCCCCACCCCCTGCTATCCCTCCCCTAGCCCCCTGACTGTGCCCTGACAGGCCCCAGTGTGTGATATTCCCCTCCCTGTATCCATGTGTTCTCATTGTTCAACACCCGCTTATGAGTGAGGATGTGCGGTGTTTGGTTTTCTGTTCTTGTGTCAGTTTGCTGAGAATGATGGTTTCCAGCTTTACCCATGTCCCTGCAAAGAACATGAACTCATCCTTTTTATGGTTGCATAGTATTCCATGGTGCATACGTGCCACATTTTCTTTATCCAGTCTATCATTGATGGGCATTTTGGTTGGTTCCAACTCTTTGCTATTGTAAATAGTGCCACAATGAACACACACGTGTATGTGTCTTTATAGTAGAACGATTATCTCAATAGATGTAGAGAAGGCGTTCGACAAAATTCAACAGCCCTTTATGCTAAAAACTCTCAGTAAACTAGGTATCAATGGAACATATCTCAAAATAAAAGCTATTTATGACAAATCCACAGCCAATATCCTACTGAATGGGCAAAAACTGGAAGCATTCTCTCTGAAAACTGGCCCAAGAGAAGGGTGCCCTCTCTCACCACTCCCATTCAACATAGTATTGGAAGTTCTGGCCAGAGCAATCAGGCAAGAAAAAGAAATAAAGGGTATTCAAGTAGGAAAGAAGGAAGTCAAATTGTCTCTATTTGCAGATGACATGATTGTATATTTACAAGATCCCAACATCTCAGCCCAACATCCATTTCGTGAGTGCCTAATAAGTGACAAGAGATGTTTCAAGCCTGGAAATAATTTTTATAAAAAGATAAAAACAGCAGTTCCTAATTATTAGATGCTATAAATCCTCCTTTCCTAAAGCTAAGATTTTTGAGATTAGAGGACCATGTCCTTCATGTTCATTCTATAACCACAGTGGTCAGCACAGTGACTGTGCAGAAACACTCTATAAATATTTGCTGGGTGGGTGGATACACATTTGCAGGAAAAAAGGAATGGGTGGGTGGATGGGCAGATGGACGGATGAGGAACAGGTAAATCATCTTTGTCTTTTTGATATTCAGTATCCTCAGGTACTCCTTGACTGCCCTCCCCTCAAGCTAAAATGGCCAGTTTTCTTTCTCATTCTAGCATGGAAACCATCAAGCCCCTTCCACGTAATACCCATGAGACAGAGAGAGCTGTGCTCTCTGGGTATTCCAGGTAACACCCAGAGAACAAATGACCCATGCATAGAATGAGTTAGATTGGAAAGTCACTGCTATTTTCCAAGGTCAAGAAGCACCATCCCAAGTCTGATCAAGTAAACCAAGTGTCTCAATCTGATAAACCACGTTAGATGATGACCCAGGGACACGGCCACTCCAGGGAGGGCAGCCTGGGTTGCCTCAGCTTGTTTCAGCCCCAGATTTGGACTGTAATGTGGAGTTTGCTCTGCTTGGGTCAGGATATTGTTCCAACCCTGATGTCTTAGTCTTGGGTCTAAGCTTCCCAGCAGGTTGTTTGCCTGAGTTCTCCAGTAACAAAAGAGAAGAAAACATCCCCAGGTCTGAGAGCCTTTCCTCATTCTCTCTTCTCACCCCACTTGCTGGATCAATCCTGCCATCACCTCACTCAGCAACTGACTTGTAGCCACAGAACAGGCATGTTCTCTAGCCCTGCCCTGGAGTCCAGATCATGAATTTGGATCAAGAATTTGCAGATCTCCCCATGGTGTGGTGGCTCATGCCTGTAATCCCATCACTTTGGGAGGCCAAGATAGATGGATCACCTGAAGTCAACAGTTCAAGACCAGCCTGGCCAATGTACTGAAACCCCGTCTCTACTAAAAATACAAAAATTAGCCAGGCATGGTGGTGGTTGCCTGTAATTCCAGCTACTTGAGAGGCTGAAGCAAGAGAGGAGCCTGAACCCAGGAGGTGGAGGTTGCAGTTGAGCCAAGATCGTGCAACTGCACTCCAATCTAGTCGACAGAGTGAGACTCCATCTCAAAGCCAAAAAAAGGGCCGACCTCAAACCAAACCCTTCAAAAGTCCAGCAAGTGAACAGTGAGTGCTTCTAAATGAGAGCTGAGTCACATTGAGCTGCTCAGTACTTGAGACCCTAGAGTCAGGCTGTCTGGGCTTGCGTTCTTATTCCACCCCTATTCACCAGCCTTGGGATTACAAGTGCTGTATTCACTCCCGTCCCAATCTCTGCCTCTGTAAATGGTGACACAGCTGGATCAATCACACTGTCTTATAATGTGGATTAAGTGTAGGAACGACCACAAAGGGTTTGTGATACAATAAACTATTCATACCTTAACTACTATTAGTGTTGTTAATGTCAATTTGTCAGGAAATCATGGTTCTAAAGACCATATATGGCTTGCCTTGAAGTTAGTGAAATCAGAGTTTTCCAACTCAAACATATCATTCCCAGAGAAAAATTAATAAATAGATCCCCAATCAAGAGACATTTACCACATATACTCAGAGAAGACTATTTCCTTTTTCTAAATTTTGCTGTAAGTTCTGGGACACATGTGCAGAATGTGCAGGTTCACTGCATCGGTATACATGTGCCATGGTGGTTTGCTGTGCCTATCCTCTAGGTTTTAAGCTCCGCATGCATTATACATTTGTCCTAATGCTCTCCTCCCTTTGCCCCACACTTCCTGTCAGACCCTGGTATATGATGTTCCCTTCCTTGTGTCCATGTGTTCTCATTGTTCAATGCCCACTTATGAGCAAGAACATGTGGTGGTTGCTTTTCTGTTCCTGTGTTAGCTGCAACCCCAATGCCCATCAATGACAGACTGGATAAAGAAAAGCTAACAAATATACACCATGGAATACTATGCAGCCATACAAAAGAATCAATTCATGTCCTTTGCAGGGACACGGATGAGGAGAATACTATTTCTAAGAGTCCTTGGGTGTGGCTGTAAGAGTTGCAGATCTTATGTTAAATGTTCTTATTTCATACAAAATAAAAATATTAACAATTATAAATAAGCAGTCAGGAGAAACTTAGAGGTGATGGACAGGTTTATGGTCTAAATTGTGGTGATGGTTTCACAGATGCATTCTTATCTCCAAACTCATCAAGTTGTACATGTTAACTATGTACAGATTTTTATTAATCATACCTTAGTAACGTGGCTTAAATTTTGAAAATGCCAATTTATTCCAAAGAGCACTCTTAAATGAATATGAGAGAAATGTAACATACACTCATAAAGATAATTATATCAACAACAAAAATAACAATTTTAACAATATGCTAGCCTCTGCACTGAGTGCAGAGAGGCATTATTTTTTTCATCCTGAAAAACAACCCTCTGTGAAGGCTATTAATGTCCACATTTTATAAAGTAAGAAACTCAGAACTATACCAAGTCCAAGTGATTTCCCTACACACATGCACCTAAAAGGTGAAACAGGGTTTGGAATCCAGCTTTACCTAACCTCCAAATCATTCATGTTACTAATATTTTGCTATTATTGGTAATAATCAATATTATTAATTACTCCAGAACTGTAACACCAGTCAATCTTGCCATAAGCATTTAATGAGCACCTACTACAAGTCCAACACTGTGAAAGTGGCTGATGACACTGTGATGAACAAGACAGACACAGTGGCCATCCATCCTTCCTCAGAGCTCACAATCTAGAGATAAGCAGGAGAGCTACCTAATCATGCTTATTACACATGCTTTAAAAACAATGATTGCCACTGTGCAAAATTCCTCCAAAGAGAAACAGAGAGTCAAATGGAGGCTTCAATGGCACCTCCTGCTAATTTATACTGCTGGCAAAGTCAAAGTGTAGGGATATTTTCACTTTCCAAGAAGCTATTAAATCCTATTTTGACCTGGACCTCCTCAAGGGTTATACTGTGCCTGTGAGATGGAAAAAGAGGTACAAATGCACACCCATTTCATCTGCCTGCAAAGCTTGAACAAGGACACACAGAGCACTTGGTTGTGCTAGAGACAACTGTGGTCACTCCTCACCCAATCATTCCCTTTGCAGTTGTAACGGGACCCACTGTGAAAAGTTCTGGGAAGGAAGTTAAAGCACCATTCACCACTGAACCTAGCCACACCTCATCTTCAGTGTTCTTCCAGCCTGCTGTTGCTACACATATCACTTCCTGCCAGATGCACTCATGAACAGCCTTAATCAACCTCCACCTCCAAGCAGCAGGAGGAAGTCTGGGATGCTTAATGTCTTTCCATTCTCAGGCAAGACAACCCTTGGCTCTTCACACAAATCTTACCCCCATGAAATGGGTAAAAACATCCTCAGGTCCACACTGAAAAAAAAAAATCAGGCAACAAGTTTCCTGCGCAAAGTTCTTCACTCCACAGATTATCACAATTACGATTTCCACAGTAGATTTTGCATATCATGACGTGCAAATGCTACCCTCAAAGAGGCTAAATTCCAGATAGCAATCAAATAATCAAATATGTCCTATTTGAAGATGGCACCACCTGTCAGCCCTGCTCTTAGACTTGTCTCCTAAGTGTGGAGACAGATACACCCTAGTGTGTGCATCCTCACTAGGACTCCTGGGTAGGAAGCATAGGCTGGACCCAGTGTGCAAGGCAAGCTACTCATAATCCAAAGCAGTTGCTGGAAGGAACTGTCCTGGGTGCTGAAATGGTATAGAGATTAGAAGAGGGCACTTCATCCCTTTCATTCATTCCTCTGCTTGCTTACAAATAAAGGAAGGATACAATGGAAGCCAAGAGGGAAAGAGGAAAATAGGGAAGAAGGGAAGGAAGGAGGGAGGGAGAGGGGGAGGGGGAGGGGGAGAGGGAGAGGGAGAGAGGGAGAGAAAGAACATGACAGTGGCTGCAGGAGGAGGAGGACATCCCACCAGGCGGTAGAATCCACAGGACTCCAACTTGGTCGGTCTCAGGCTCTCATGCCAGGTTGTGAGAGAGATGTGAAAGGGCTCGAGGCTTTGGGAGGCTCAGTGGAGCTGGCTGAGAAAGAAAGAAGGTGTTTTCACATCCAGTACAGACCAGGTTTGGACCAGAGAGTCCTGTGCTTGGAGTCTTGGGAGATAATTCTGAACGGTAAAAGAGAGAACATCACAAAGAAGGAAGAACAGGTGAGAACATTCCTTCCCAACCTCCACATGAAATGGTACAGACTTTAGGCTGTGGGGAGTCCAGATCTGAAATGTTTGCTTATTTCCATGGTTTAAATATTCCTACTACAGCTTGGCCCATTTCCAGCTAAATGGCTTAACATCTGGCTTGCAAGATTCCTGAGAATTCAACACTTGGCTCTCAGAAGCCAATATGGATTCGCTCCAGCACATTACAGGCCAAAGAACAGCTTGATGCACTTTACATATATCATGTTGAACAGTCACAAAGCATTAATTGTGAGTCCATTTCACAGATAAGAGGACTGAGGCTCAGAGAACCAAGCGACTCGTCCAGAGTGACACAGCAGGAGCAGGCTCGAGCTAGGATTTGACCCAGACGTGTTTCCACTGCAAAGTCTCTGCACTTTTCACTGCAGGCAGGGATGGAACCCTTGACATCAGGCTCATCAACCAAAATCTCGCACCAGCTGGGCCCCACCTGCCCACCCTGCTGTGTGAGTGGCTGACCAGATGGGATCTGAGAACATCCACAAAGTGAGAAGGAAAATAGACAAGTAAACATTGGCTTTATCCCCTCTTCTTCCAGAGACCAAGAGCAGCCCTCCTGCCTGCTGGCTTTGGCTGAGCTCGGCACGGACCCTAGACCCAGCATCCATTCTCAGAGGGCACATATGTCTTGGACTCAGTGGCTGCAGGTAAACTGGCTGGGCGGAGCCATCCCAGTCCTGGTCCGTGGAAATGAGTGGCTCTAAGCACCTTTGGAAAATGGAGAGTATCTCTCATAGAAAGCACATGCTCCAGAAGCTAAGCATTTCAAAGAGAGGGGCAGTGGCACAAGAGCAGAACAGGATCTTGTTAGGGGAGGGGGGCACAAAGGAGACCAGGGAGAGGCAATCACCACAGGCCCACACACGGCTCAGTACCCTACCTTCACACATAAGCCCAGGACACAGCTCGGCACCCCAACTTTGCACATAAGCCCACCACACAGCTTAGTATCCTAGCTTCTGCAAATAAGTCCAGCACATTGATCAGTACCCACCTCTGCACATAAGCCCAGCATACTGCTCAGTACCCACCTCTGCATGTAAGTCCAGCACACAGCTCAGTGCCTGGCACACAGCTCAGTACCCTCTGCATGTAAGCCCAGCACATGGCTCAGTACCCACCTCTGCATGTAAGCCCAGCACACGGCTCAGTACCCAC
>PVKP010017603.1:18795-45875 GCA_004027715.1 Plecturocebus donacophilus | reverse complement strand
AGCGTGGGGAGGAATGAAGCACAGTACCTGCGCTCAAGCAGCGCACAGCTGCCTTGAAGCCCTGAGATCGGCCTCTCCAGCCTATGGTCATTCCTGAGTGAATGAGGGCAGACAGGAGGTGGAGCAATCTGGAGAAACCAAAATTAGGCTTTGAAGAAAAGAGCAGACGGGTGGAAAAAGAAGACATTTCGAGTGAAAAATAAAGCAGGTGTGCACCCAGCCACAAGATAGGCCAGGCCCAGACAGAGACACCAGGATATCAGCTGTGGCCCGCCCCCAGTGCCCCATATCGAAGTTGACTGTTCCTGATTCCAACATCAAGCCGAATGAGAATTTATGCTTTCTTCTACCTACCCGGAAAGGCAGTGCACTCAAATACCAACTTAATGAATGCATGGCATATACTGGACTGAAGATTTCTTAAGGAAAGTACAGGAGGAGGCTCTCCTCACTCACTCCACATCAAGCAAGTAAAACTCCAGCTCGGATATTGCTGCTGCCCAGAGTCCCTTCTGGATCCTTCTCCCCACAGGACATTCAGTCTCTGCTGGCCCATCTCCATAAGTAGCACGTGTCATCACTGCCTTCTATCCCAGGAGGCTCTTTTATTCTCCAACTTTCCACACCCCTTAGGTGCAAGCAAGTCCCTCTCCTTGGGGTTTATGTAACGGTTTAGCATTTCAGCCAGGATCTACGGCTCATTTTGCCTCCAAATATATTTCTAATATTATCCATAAAAAATAAAACTTGAGTGAACACAACTCTTACGCACACACACATTTAAACGTAGATTTGTTGACAGGTTTTACTTTCTTACCCTGCTGTTGTGTTCTGCCCATTTTTCTAAATGTTACTCGGCTGATATCTTTAATACTGGGTTTTGCACAAGCTTCCTACTTCATGTGCTGGTCATTGCCATAAGAGACAAGTGACATGTGGACAACTTCTAGATACTTCCCATAGTCTGGAGTCAGTCAGCCATGCTGTGGTTTTTGGTATGTAATAAATACATTTAGATTTTCACAAAGGAGACATTTCATCTTCTCCCCCGGTCACTGGATTTCAGAGGTGCAAAGCACCTTTGACATCATCCCATTCTTCCCCCAGAATTTGCAGATAAGGAAACTGAGGCTCAGGGTAGCCAAGGTCATGCAGCTTAATAGGCAGACGAGATTTAGAACTGGGTTATGCGCAATACTGGGATTTGGTGGCTGGGGATGGGGAGTGGTTAGGGTGTCCGGGAAGAGATAGAGAAATGGGTGACTCACCTTCTCTCTCTTGTCTCTCGGTATCAAATAGGTTAAATTCTCAGAAACACTGATTGTGGATGAAAACCCCCCACTTAAGTAAACAGTCTGAAATGGAGTGGTTAGTCATTGTTGAATACTGAGTGGCATTTACACAATACAGTGGTCTCGTGCTAATTATGAGAGTTAGTAGACTGTGACCAGTTAACACAGACTCAGGAATTCCACTCAACCTTTAAACAACCTAGAACTCTTTGAAATTCCAAAGGAGACTGTTGAATTTGAAGCTGAGATTTGCATTTTTGAAAAGATTAATGCAGACCCACTGGGCCCATAGCACATGATTCTGGGCACAGCGCTCCCAGAAATGACCAGAGCTGACCAGCCACTGTGCTGATGCGTACCACGGTCCACAGCCTTTCCTGCTTGCTTTTTTTATTTTTTTAACTTGGTAGGAGAAAGCAGC
Organism: Plecturocebus donacophilus; assembly: GCA_004027715.1. Classification (NCBI taxonomy): domain Eukaryota; kingdom Metazoa; phylum Chordata; class Mammalia; order Primates; family Pitheciidae; genus Plecturocebus; species Plecturocebus donacophilus. Next base: position 44,162 of record PVKP010017603.1, on the reverse strand, counting down.
CACCTGAGTTCTGCTTCACATCCCTTTAAGTCCTAACACTAGAGACAAAGGATCTCCATTGTCTATATGTTCTGATCCTAGGCAATTTTATCTTCTTTTAACTTCACTTTAAGATAGCAAGAGGCCAGAAATGAAAGCACAGCCCTCTGCAGAAGGAGAGGAGAAATAACCACAGGCTCTCTCTCCATTCTGCATGTGTCCTCTCAACCCTTCCTTCCTCCTCCATTCTTTGTAACTTCTTTCTTTGCTGGAGAGAAAGCCTCATGGGTCCGCGTTATCCCCATTGCTACCTCCTTATCTTTATCTCTGCACAGGTCACAGCTGCCCACAGGCTGTCTGTCCAGGCACTACCCCCAGCCCCACCCGTGCCTTCTTCTCTACGAGGCCTCTCCTTTACACCAAGAGTCATGGACTCACAACAGATCAAAAGTGGATGAGATCTTAGTTTTATACAAAAAGGCATAAACAGCAGCCTTTGAAGCAGAAAGCGTGGTATAGGTTTTTGCTCCATCACTTCATGAAACTTCTCTAAGCCTCACTTTCTCCTCCTGGAAGTGGGGACGGTGTTACCAACTATGCTGAGTTTTGGTGAAGATGACATTGAGTGAAGTCATGTGCATGCTGTATACACTTTAGAGACCTTAAAATGTATTGCGATAGCCTTGCAGAGGGAAGAAGAAAAGCAGGGCCAGTCCCTGTCCCACAGAGGTAGGAAGGGGAAGCTCGTGCTGGACATTCATGGAGAGTGGGGAGAAGGAAGGAAGGAGGGCAGGAGGGGAAACGCAATCACACCCCGGTGCTGTGATTTCCGTGGAAGGTATATCAAGCCAGCTGCTGGAATAGCCGAAAGCAGAGGCGTTTCTGGCCACCGCCCATGTGGGAGTCTTGGGGAACATAACGCACAGGGTGGGTCTGCAGGGACTGAGGGACGTGGCTGCAAACCTGGGCCTGTGATACGGTGTTCCTGGCTCTCGGGGCTCTGTGAGGTGTGCTAGATGTCCCACAGCTGAGGGGATGTGGAGGCGCTGAGGGTCTAAACTAACAGCTATCTGCGTAAGGACTAAGAGGCTATAGTAGGCAGCACTAAAGAACAAAGGCCCTAAACCGAGGCACAGGTATCAGCTCTCAGTGAGAGGCCTCCTAAAGACACCTTAATGGTCAGCAGCCAAGTGACCATCCCAGCACCTCGGAATGGAGGTGGGCAAGACTCTACGGCGGCTCCCTTCTCTCCCACCACTCCCTCCGTGACCGCGTAGACACCACCTTGAAGGGGAGCTGAGGGTGAAAGGGAAAGGACCTAAAATGACTGTGCGCTCACCTGGGTGACGCTGAGCTTTCTAAGAGATGGAGTAAAACAAAGAAATGCCGTGAGCTCTCAAGGGTAAAGTTCATCTGGTTCAAATGAGTATGAGATGAGTACGTTTCTAAACCTTTCCCAGGGATGAAAAGAGACAACCTAAAGTGAGAACGCAACAGACGGAAACATATCTGTGGTGAGAGCGTACCGTCCACGAGCTCTTAGGAATCAGGACCAAGTGCCATAGCGCCGAAACATACATGACAAAAACTACCAGGAATTTAAGGAGAAGCTGACGAAAATCACCCTGTCAGGAGAGACTTTAACCAAGCTCTTCCAGTCACTGGTCAATGAGATCATCAGCAACAAAGGACACATGTAAAATGTGCTGCGTTGATCTGAGGTTTGTTTACTCCGGCCTGTTGGAGGACTCTGCTCCATCTCCCCTCTCCCCACGCCCCCGACCCGAGCATGCCAGCCCCAGGAGGAAGGCACGGGGCGACGGAGTGGATTTGGAGACTACCACTGAGCCACGATGCTGCAGGCAGAACCTTGCTCCCTGGCTGTGTCTTGTCTCTCGGGAGTCGTTCTCTTGAGAACAGAGCCCTGTGTCCCAAGGCCTGAGCTGCTTTCTGTGTTGAAGAACAGCACGTGCTTATACTGGTGCTTTCGCTGTGTTCTCTGGCTGTCTCAGGGACTAGTGGCATCTGGACTGGCCTCTTCTACCACACGGAGCCGCGACGACTTTGCAGTTGAGACTCTAAGGTGCTCTCAGAGCATGGAATTGGAAGCCAGTTAGTCCCCTGTTCAAATCTCAGCAACTCTACTTACTGCTCAGTGTGAGTGAGACTCCCTGTGCCTCCATTTCCTTACCCATGACTACTGATATGAGTAGTGCTGATCTCATAGGGGTTTCGTGAGAATTAAATGAGTTAATATTTGTAAAACACTTAGAACGTCATCTGGCATGTGGTTGGTGTAGGGTATTTGTTGACATTATTATCAGAGGGGTGAGGTAAGTTCAGCCTTCTCATCCCCAAAGTGAGATGGGACAAATTGAATTAAAATGAAAAAGTAACTGACAATTTGGAAAATAGTATAATGATGACTGTCTGTATCAAAAGCTATCCGCAGAGAAAAATTCACAGTTGCAAATATTTGATTATTAAATAGAAATGAATGGGAATAAGTGAAATTAGCATTTAGCTCAGGAATCTCAGGGTCATTGAATATTTTGTACCTGAAAACATCCAACTCAAATTAGCTTATGTAGCCATATTTTTGGTAAGAGGCTAAGGTTGCCCAGGTAACCAAAAGAAAGGGTTAACAACCAAAACTCAGTAGGGCAGGGATACAGTTAGACTTCAGGAAACCTGGAGCCAGGCATCTGGACCTCACAAGGACTCCCTGTGTGTATTTCCCTCTCCTTCCCTTCATGTGTCATTCTTTTCCGCTGCACACACCTTCCGCCACGTGGTGAAGAATGTCACTCCGGACAGCTAGAATGGAAACTTGGGCTCCCATGGTCAGAAAGGGGCTCCCTCTCTTGAAGGAATGGCACCTCTGGGAAAGGTTGGGGGAAGCTCTGGTTCAAGTCATGTGCCTGCTCCTAGACAAACCTTACCCTGGGCACCATGCGGTCCCAGATGGGGAGAAGAGACAAGAATTGTGGGAAGGAAGCATCCCTTGATGGGACCCGGAGGCTGGAGCTGCAGAGAAGCAGAGCTCGAGAGGGTGGGGCTGTGGACAGGCTGGGAGAACATTTCCACAGATGTCTCCCACAAAGTGGGAAAAAAATATATAGCAGGGGGAAAATGAAAGAAGATAAATTCAGAAGCAAATTTCACAAACACTAAAAGAAACATTCATAAATCAGTCCAAGGACAGAGGCTCTGGAATGAACCCCTATGTCTGGGATTCTACCTTCCCGTCCATTTTTACCACCCCATTCCCCACCAGTTATGCTCCGGTGAGATCCAGCCACACAGTCATTTCCTACACGCACCATCCTGTTTCCTTTGCCCAAAATGCTCCTCTCCGCAGTGATCCTCTCATTCATCAGGAACCACGTGTGCATCGCCTTCTCTCGGCCAGGCAGTGCGCTCATGACTTCTTCCAGGATGGACTGCCAGGTTGCTCCTTTCCTCCTAATTCTAGCACATATCTCACTGCACAAGGATTGGTTTTTAAAATAGCATGCTTATTTATTTCATTAGTCTGTGAGCTACTACTTTCATCCCTTTTTTTTCTTTCTCTGGTACCCAGCTTGTAGCCTGAGCCATATGAAGTATTTGCATATTTATGGAGTGAGTGGTTGAACCTCTTACCAGACATCAGTGATCACATAAGCAGCATATTTCTCTTGATCTCCTCCATGGCAGAGAGGAGCATATTTCTCTTGGTCTCCTCATTTAGCAGAGCTAAATGTTGCGTCCTCTTGCAAAAGCTAACATGTTCCCAGGGTTAGGGAACCCAGCGTCTCTCAGTCTTTAACCCTTCTTCTCTGGGTTTTTATTTTTGATTTCCTGCTTTGATTCTGATTCATGTTAAAAGCTACATTCATTACTTTTGGAGAAAAGAGGGAAACAGGGAAAAGAAGATATTCTACTTACCAGTTAGTGCCCTATTCAGTATAAGTCTTCATGTTTTCCCAGCCCATGGAAAAGATTTCAATAATTCCATTTACCAGTCGTAGTTATAACAAATTCTCATCTGTGCCCGGCACCTTCTGACTTTCAGATCATTTTAACACCACTATTTCACTGGTCTGGGCATTTTTTATTTGGTCTTATTAGTGAAGAAGGGCCATTTACATGAAATTATTCAGATTTTAATAGCCAACCACCTTCCTGTTGTATTAATTCATTTTGGAAGCCACCTGCACAAATGAGAACAATCTTTTTCAGCATAATACGATTATCTGGACATTTTAGCAGGTAATGCTGAATACGTGCATCTGATCTTTTCTTATGTTATATACAGAGAAGTAATCTTTGCTTTAAAATGCCAAGTGAATCAATGGGGTTGGTTACTGATTCATCTCTCTTTCCAAGTGATACTCAGCATTCTGCTGGCGTCCACACTGGTTACTCTGATACAACAGGGCTCAACCGAGTTCATTATCCAACCGACTGGTCTGGGACTGCACGGTCATGAGCATGCAAATTACCACAAACAAAAGACAGGTAACAATGACTTCCCTTCCTGTAGGTCACACGGTTAGAAGGAAATGAAGCATGTTTTCATTTAAGAAAATTTATTTTGAGAACCTTCAGTCTAACTCATTGAGGAGTTAGATTTCGGTCCCTTGAACATCTGGCTATTTCAAACACAGAGTCACAGAATTTGAGCAGTGAACTTTCTAGTACACAGATTAGAGGTAAACCTAAGAAACTTCCTCATTCTCCCTGTGTAGTGTACATGTTAGGAAATTAAGGGTTGGAGTGGTTTTGCGTCTTGAGCGAGGTGGAAGAATTGTGGGTTGGAGGGAAGATGTGAATTGCGGAGAAGAAGCAGTCACAGTCACTCCATTCTGATGTCTCAAAGTATAACACAAATGCCCCCCAGCCCTGCTAGGGAGAACCTTAGTTTTCACAGTGTTTCCCACCCCAGGCCTTTCTGGGCAGGGGCAGGGCGGGGATCCTCAAGGAAGCTGAGTCTCACACAGACCTGTCTTGGTTGCTTCTGGTCACACTGCCGCCCACTTCCCTGCTGCCTGCAGTGCAGACGTCCCTCCCGACCGCACCGTCTGTTCCGGGGATGCTGCCCGTTCTCTGTTCTTCTGGCACGGCTGCCAACACCATGGCTGCCATGCGGTTAGCCTCAGAGCAGGCCTCTGCTCTCCCCTCTTTCCAAAGGCCATTCCTGCTCTTCCTCGTCACCTGCCCCTGGGAGCAGGACCCAGAAGTGGTTCCAGCTCTTGCTGCAGGAACTGCCGACTTCTCCAGAAACTCACCATTTCCCTGGGTTGCTAATTCATCTGCTAGATGAACTGAAAACCAACTTGCTGTCAACTGACAACCAAGTCAGACCAAACCCAAGAGGTGTGTTGGTACCACGTGGCTGGACTCCCTCCGGTGCACCCCTCACCAGCCACGCACTCTAGCCCTTGCTGCGGCCTTAAGGCCAGAGCTCGAACTCCTTCCAGCCGCCTGAACGGGCAGAAGTTCCTTCCTGAGCCAATCCAGAGCCCACCTCCATTCCCGGCTTCAGATGACCAATTCTCCTAGATGATTGAAAGTGAGACGATTCCTTCCTGACCTGCAAAGATGGGGGTCTCTCCTCCTGCCCATGTGGTCTCAACAAGGCAGTAATGAGAGATGGATAATGGTACGTTTCTCTGGGTCTGGGTTTCTCAATTTTATACATTATTAAAAGTAAAACCCCTGGCTCCAGAGGAAAATCACTGGTACAATGTGGGATGACGGCAAAGAAAGGGCTGGGGTCTACAACACTGAGGGAAAGAACATGCTTAGGGAAAGACACAGATCCTCGCCCCATCACTATTTCATCAGCTGAGTCTCTCAAATTGTAACTTAAACAGCATATTTGTATATCAAATCATACTCATGTTTATATGACTCTTGAATGGGAAAATCCCTGACGTTCCCAATTTTCACTGTGAAGAGCATTCTGCTCCTGGTGTTAAGTTGTTTACATAAGACTTTGATCAAAGGGAGAGCCAACCGCGGGGCCTTAGCACCCTTGCCAACTATGACACGTCTCGGAGGCTGTGCATATAACGTGTCTTTGACATTCTCACTTTTTTCTTTTTTTCTGGGCCAAAGTCTATTCCTAACTAGGAGTTTCCCCCGTCACCCTACTCGCAGGGCTCAAAGACAGGAGGAATTTGTTTGCTGAGTTGGCATGATGGTTTCTGAAGCTGTTTCTGAAATTCTGACCATAGCAACAGGAAATTGAAGGCAAGATACTGGAAATAAGGGCAAATTAGATATAACTGTTTACAGCCGATGTTAACTTAAAGGAAGATCTTTTTTGGATCAAATGCAAAAAAAAAAAAAAAAAATAGCTAGCAAATGTAACCAGACCTGCTGAAGATGAATATGTATTCGGGGGTAAAAAAGAATAAAGACTTGTTACAAGCAACATTTTGGAGAAAAGCATAATAAAATGTAATGATACGCAAGGACTTCTTTGTCGATAGCAAAGAATAGTTTATGAGGAACTTCGTCAGGGAACAAGATGTGTCCAGGACCCAAGCGAGCCCCTGTCATGCCGCCAGTTCTTCTCCCTGATGGGGGAACATTAGACTGTTATGTGTGACTCGGTGACACCGGCCACAAGGCCATCTTTCTGATCTCCCATCACTCCACGTCTGGCCCATCCTCCACACATGCACACACACACAACACCCGCCCCAGCAACCTTCAGAGGACGACCTGGCTTCCTCAGGAGACTTTTCCGTAAAAGGTAACGAGCGGATCAGCCCACAGGTTCCCTCGAGCATACTTGTCACTTCTGCTCCCTATTAAAAATAAACCGATATATGATCGGTTCAGTCTGTCCCGCAGGACTTGACGGGCTTTGCTTGAGCTAAAAAGAAAAAACAAGGTTCCAGACCAAGGGGTGTAGTCATGCCCCAGGATGACACTGAGCAGCCCCTGGCCCCCCCAGGGAGCATCTTCATCTCACTGATTTCCAATTTTAATCTGTAAACAACTATATCATATTTATCTTTTTGTGAATATTTAGGTAAACATCTAAATCTGTGTGCATATATATATATATATATATATACAAACTATGTACGTACAAAGTGTCTAAAATATTGCAAAATTGTTTTATAAAGATTTCATTTAACCCTTTCAAGTAATTCTTTAATGCAGTTAATATTATTTTCATTCTATAAATCTGGTGACTGATACTTAGAGAGTTAAAGTGATTTGCCTAAGGTCACACAGCTGATAAATGACGTAGCTAAATATGTGAACACAGACAAATCTGACTCCAAAATTCTTGCTCAGTCAATCTCAAAGTACTACCTTGTGCAAACTAGAGCTCTCCCCACAGATAATGTTATCCCATTTTAACACAGAAACTCGAAATGTCACTTCTCTTGCTAACTTAGTGAAGTAAATTGGAATGAGATCGAGGAGGTTCTCTGCAAATAAAAGAAACAAACAGAAAAATAATGAGCAGATATTCAATATTCACATATAGAGCAAGACATAAATTCAAACTTTTGATAAAGATTTAACTAAACAACGTAAACAGAAACAGAGTCTTAGAGAGACTCAATAACTTGCCTAAGGTCATTCAGCTAGTAAGAACATGGTCCAGATTCAAAACCGGGTCTCCACATCTACTGAAGATGCAGAAGCCAGCAGGCTGAGCCCTCCCAGAGCTCATCACTGTGCTTCGCCTAGGTGACCGAATGCACCTTACAGTGCTACGGGTCGTGACAACAAGGGGCTGGGGTGGGGAGGCGGAGTGAGCAGGCTTTTACAATTAACAGAAGTCCTAACACTGACACTGTGTTTTGCGGAATAAGACAAACATACCAGGAATGAATAAATAACAAAAGTACTGGTGTGTAACAATAGGAAGACCGCTAAACCACCAAGGCCCAGCCCACGGGTGGGGTCCTGAAATGAACGTCCCTTGAAAGCAGCACGTCTTTGCACTCTGTCAATGAAGAGGTGGTTTACATGAAATGAGGCTGAGTTGACAGCAGGCAGGAAAACGAAGAAAACACGAAGACTACAGTTCTGTGAGTGTGCATGCCAGTAACCAGACACGGCGAAGGGAATTTGGAATGCTCTCGTTGGTTCAGAATGAGTTTAATGATACTCTTCATGCACTTTTTATTTTCTGTGAAGTGATTTATCTTTCCAACAATCTATATCTTTTATTTTGAAATAATGTCAGGCTTACAACAGAGTTGCAGAAACAGTAGAAAGAACTACCGTAAGCCTTTCGCCCCAACTGTTCACATTTTGCCACATTTGCTTTATCATTTCTCCTCTTTCTCTTTCCCTGTCTCTCTCTCTATGTGTGTGTGCATATGCATATGTATATATAGCAATGGTATTGTTTCTGAACCATTAGAGAATAACTGGAGACATGAGAGTCCCTTCTGCCCAATTCTCCAGGTGTTTACTGAGAAAAAGGACTCTCTCTTACCTACCACATATCAAATCAAAACTTATCATTGATATAATTTTCTAAGCTATAAACCTTATTCATTTTCCCCAATTATCCCAAAATTGTCCTCTATGGAAAGAAATAATTCCAGTTCGGGGTCCAACCCGGGATCACATGTTACATTTAGTTGTCACGACTTTATGTCTCTTTAATCTAGAAATGTTTCTACTTTAAAAAGATATTATTTTAGAGCAGTTTTAGGTTCACAGCAAATTTTAGTGAGAAGTACAGAGTTCCCACATGCCCCCTACCCCTCCACACACACAGCCTCCGCGAATATCACATATCCCATCAGAGAGATACATTTGTTATGGTCAGTGAACCTACACTGACACATCATTTTTATCTAGAGCCCATATTTTACATCAGGCTTTACGCTTGTGATGTACATTCCATGGGGCTGGACAAATGTATAATGAAGCGTATCCACTTTTATAGTATCGTAGAGAATAGTTTCATTGCCCTAAACATCCTCCATGCTCCACCTACTCATCCCTCCTTCCCTACCAGTCCCTGGAAACCACTAATTTTATACTTTCCCAGTAGTTTTGCCTTTTGTGGGATGTCATATAGTTCAGAACCATACAGTCTGTAGACTTTTCAGATTAGCTCTTTTTTATTTTTTCAAAAAAAAAAGTGGGATACATGTGCAGAATACACAGGTTTGTTACATAGGTACACGTGTGCACCTATTGACCTATCCTACAAGTTCCTTCTGCTCACCCCCGACTTCCTGACGGGCCCTGGTGTGTATTGTTCCCTGCTCTGTGTCCATGTGTTCTCAGTGTTCAGCTCTCTTATGAGTGAGAATATGCAGATTTGGTTTTCTGTTCTTGTGTTAGTTTGCTGAAAAGGATGGCTTCCAGCTTCATCCATGTCCCTGCAAAGGACATGATCTCATTCCTTTTTATGGCTGCGTAGTATTCCATGGTGTATATGTACCACATTTTCTTTATCCAGTCTATCATTGATGGGTATTTAGGTTGGTTCTATGTCTTTGCTGTTGTAAATAGTGCTGCAATAAACATATGTGTACTTGTGGTTTTCTGTTCTTGTGTCAGTTTGCTGAAAATGGTGGCTTCCAGCTTCATCCATGTCCCTGCAAAGGAAATGATCTCATTCCTTTTTATGGCTGTGTGGTACTCCATGGTGTATATGTTCCACATTTTCTTTATCTAGTCTGTCACTGATGAGCATTTAGGTTGGTTCCATATCTTTGCTATTATAAATAGTGCTGCAATGAACATACATGTGCATGTGTCTTTATAGTAGAATGATTTATATTCCTCTGGGTATACACCCATTAAGGGAATTGCTGGGTCAAATAGTATTTCTGGTTCTAGATCCTTGAAGAATCACCATACTGTCTTCCACAATGGTTGAACTAATTTACATCCCTACCAACAGTGTAAAAGTGATCCTATTTCTCCACGGCCTCACTATCTATCGTTTCCTGATTTTTAAATAATTGCCATTCTGACTGGCGTGAGATGGTCGCATTGTGATTTTTATTTGCATTTCCCTGATGATTAGTGAATCTCACAATCTCGGCTCACTGAAACCTCCTGTGTTCAAGTGATTCTCCTGCCTCAGCCTCCCAAGTAGCTAAGATTACAGGTGCCCACCTCCATGCCCAGCTGATTTTTTTGTATTTTTAGTAGAGAGGTGATTTCACAATGTTGGCCAGGCTGGTCTTGAATTCCTGACCTCAGGTCATCCGCCTGCCTTGGCCTCCCACAGGACTGGGATTACAGCTGTGAGCCGCTGCACCCGGCCTCCTTTACCCAATTTTGATGGGGTTGTTGAATTTTTTCTTGTAAATATGTTTAAGTTCCTTGTAAATTCTGGACATTAGACCTTTGTCAGATGGGTAAATTGCAAAAATTTCCTCCCATTCTGTAGGTTGCCTGTTCACTCTGAAGATAGTTTCTTTTGCTGTGCTCTTTAGTTTAATTAGATCCCATTTGTCAATTTTGGCTTTTGTTGCAATTGCTTTTGGCATTTTTGTCACAAAATCTTTACCCATGCCCATGTCTTAATCGTATTGCCTAGGTTTTCTTCTATGGTGTTTTTGTTTTTGTCTTTGTTTTCTGAGATGCAGTCTTGTTCTTGTTGCCCAGGCTGGAGTACAATAGCACAATCTCAACTCACCGCCAACCTCTGCTCCCTGGGTTCAAGCAATTTCCTGACTCAGCCTCTGGAGTAGCTGGGATTACCGGCGTGCACCACCATGCTGGGCTATTTTTGTATTTTTAGTAGAGACGGGGTTTCTCCATGTTCGTCAGGCTGGTCTCAAACTCCTGACCTCAGGTGATCCACCCACCTCGCCTCCCAAAGTGCTGGGATTACAGGTGTGAGTCACTGTCTCAAGGCTTCTTCTAGGGTTGTTATGGTTTGGGGTTTTACATTTAAGTCTTTAATCCATCTTGAGTTAATTTTTGTATAAGGTATAAGGAAGGGGTCCAGTTTCAGTTTTCTGCATATGGCGAGCCGGTTTTCTCAGCCCCGTTTACTGAATAGGAGATCTTTTCCCCATTGTTTGAGACCAAACAGGCACACATTCCTAAAATACTTGTATAACTAAAGCCTGGGTATAATTTATGGGTGTCATTTATTACCCTAATTATTCAATAATTTACATGTACAGAGCTATCCCAACAAGTTAGAGTAGCACTACTGACAGCTGTCATTTATCAAATGCTTACTAAGTACCAGGCACTATTCCAGGATATTTCTCACAACAACCTGAGGAGGAAAGTGCTGCTATGGCTTTACAGGATTTTATGGATTCTAGGGTTCTCTCTGAAATCAGGAGGTGGCTTACAGTCAGTGGTGTTTCACAGTCATCGTCATATTGGCAAAATTGTTATTCTCTGCATGCACAACTTAGACTGAAAACCTCTGGATGACCCTTCTAATAAGATCAAGAAAGTTCAGCATTAACACTTGCAGAATGTCCTGGAGGTAGCACTGGGACACATTTGCGAAATGCTTCAACATCAAGTCCAGAGGATGAGCGTGTGAAGAAAAACATGGACATTAACTTTTAGTTGTAAGTGATTCAGAAGACTTTCACTATGATCCAATTTTAGGAAAAGCTTAACTAATATATGCGTGAGTGTTACAAAAATCAACATCTAAGTAAATCAAAAAGAGCTCTTTCAATAACGTGAAGTTAAAAATCTAAGTATTAACAAAGTATCATGTCGTAGTTTAATTTGCAAAGGGAAACAGTGGACTCTTTTTGTCTCTTTTAAGAATACGCATCATCGCAGACAAGACCTGGGCCCCAGGCCTTTCTCTAAATTTATAAACGAAAATCAGAAGGAATATCAACGTGAAAATAATGAAAATGTCTGCATAAATTGAATCAGGAAAAAAATAGAACAAGATATAAATTTGAGTTAAAGGTGGCCTTGGGTGAAATATACAAGCAGCATATTCTTGACTTGTGCTCCTGCAGTGTCCCCACGAAACACTCTGGCTCACATATGAGGGCACTTACTGTCATTTTGGCTGTAATGGTGGAAGCAAGGCACACTACACAGCTTGAATGCTCTTTTTTATTTGCTTCTTGCACCTCATAAATATATTCAATTGTTCAAATTAAAGTGTATCTAAGGCAACTCAACCCAAAAGATAATATTTCCTGCTCCCACAGGGCAGCTGCCCTATGTATACCAGACCACAGTCAAGGAAAGCATACTTCTCTTTGCCTTTTCTTATTTTGCTGGAAGCAGAATGTCCAGTAAAGGACACTAAACTTAATTAGCGCATTAACATAATCACATCAAGTGTCGACATAGAACTTGACAATAGGAAATTGGGTAAATCAACTCGAACGTTTTCAGCCCGATGCTTTATAATTAGGGGAAAGAAAAGGATCGCTTAAATGCTGCTGGATGTGTTTACTGTGGTTGCTTCTAATTTATGAGGTTGGAATTGTTGACACCAAAGCATGCTTAAATTTATCTTCATTTAAATGAGCAAAACACACATATTTTTCTATTTAGAGACTTCTTTTTGACCTTCTGTGCTAAATATACATGCTCTTTTGCTTTCAAAAGCACTTACCAAAGCTATAATGCTATGGTGAGAAGTTTTGAAATGAAAATAGGCAGCCATCGCAATTTCAAGAGCTCAGGATCCAGAAGACATAAAGTAGGCAAACGTCACCCAAAACCTGATGGCGGTTTTTTGAGGGTTGGGCTGTTTTTTATTTTATATGAGACTTTTTCTAGGAATTTGCATGAATTCATCACTCTCAGTTCCTTCCTCCCAACCAGTGAAGGTGGTCTGGAATTATAAGTTATTTTCTTAGGGAAGGCAGAAAATTAGATGTATCGGGTGCTAGTTTTGTGACAATCTAGTTGACAAATAAAAGACAGACTATGTGGAAGGTAGACACTACAGTAATTACAGAAACAGGTCGTCGTGTTGCACAAAGCTGCACCTGTGGCTTACTTGCTATGCGTCCCTAAGAGATTTGCTTCACCTAAACCTCCGTTTCCTCATATGTAAAATAGAAATAATGGCACCTATTTCATTGCACTAGTTCGGAAATCGTTCGAGGTAGTATAGGTAGCACAGTGCCTGGCACACGGTTAACTGCCCAATAGATATTAACTAGCCAGAATGAGAATGAGGTGCCGTCGTGGGGTTAGGATGTGAGTGGTTAATGGAAGATGCACCTAGGAGATGGAGACTCAGCAGCTCCATGCGGCCAGCGCCTTGGAAGGCCCACAGCTTTCCTTATGTACGTCCACAGGGACACTAAGACGAACTCACTCCAGCCTTTGTTCTGAACTGCTTGCCTCTGTTAATTCCTGGCACCTAATTCTTTGTTGTTTTTGGTCTCGGTGGTAACTGTCTGATTATTTCTTAGACTTTTCTTCATTCTGTGGGTCTGGGGATTTTTTCCCCATCCCTATTGATACAGGAGGTAGAAAGAAATTATTTAGGCAGATAGTAAAGGCAACAGAGTCTGCAGCAGTTTCCTTTTTAATAAAGAGCAGCCCCTAAATCACTTCTTTTCTAACAAAGAGTAGCCTGAAAAAATCTAGCTGCAGACACAGATAAGCAAGCTGGAAGCTGCACATGGGAACGCTGCAGCCGTGCAGATAGCAAAGGGCGACCTGAGGGCCAGGTATGCTCAACATGGAGGCTCCAACTTCCATTTTCTTTGTCACCACACGTACGGTAAAGGGCCAGGCAGCATGACATCAGCCCGGCAGAGAACTCATCGGCATAGTGAAAAATGATGGTGGGCAGCCAGCTTTTACACGCACTATGCAAATAGCACACAGGGAACAACCCATCTTTCATGCTCTGTGTAAATCAGACTGCCCCTGAAACTCATCTGTAAAACCTTCTGCGTCTCACTGCGGAAGGCAACCCCTTTCTCCGGGACCCCTCTCTTTCTTTCGCCTGTTAGGCTTTCACTCTGAACCTCACCCTTTGTGTGTCTGCATCCTGGTTTTCCTTGGCCGTGAGACAACCAGTCTCAGGTAGTCACTGCAGGCGGTGATGTGCTTCACTATGCTGTTGAGACTTTTTTCAATGCTCAGCTGATTTTCATTTCTTCTACAAACATGCGTCTCTTCCCAGCCTAAAGCGAACCTTGTCCCTCTGACCTGCGGTTTCCATGGCTAAGTGTGTGACTTGGGTTGTCTACCTTAGGAACAGTCCCGGCCCAGAGCTTTGCAGGACGAAGGATGCCTCGCCTTCCCTGACTCCACCAGCCGGGTGGGCTGCAGCTGCCTGTTGGTTCCACAGGGCCCGGACGCAGAGCCCTGAGCCGACTGGATCTAGAGAAGACACACTTAGACGCTGTGGGGCAACTGTTCTCTGGGCTTCATCTGGAAAGGCAGAGTGGGACACGTGGGAGACAGACAAGGATGAAACACACGCAGAGAAGCAGAGGTGAGGCCTGAGGACTGCTCGGATACCCGAGGGCTTTCTGAATGTGGCTACCTCCTTGAGAGGTCGTCTCACTTAAACCTCAGGGCTTCACAAAGCATCCTTGAGTCCATTCTGACTTTTAGTCCTTAAGCCGCTTGAAGGGTTCCCCTTGACTTAGAACCAAAGAGTTTTTTGAGGCAAGTACACACTCAACAGAAGTTTTGACTTTTCGTTGTGAAATAAATGACTTCCACAATGAAATCAGATTCGAGTCAGGTCAGATAGGTGACCTCCTCTGTCTTGGTACCGTTACCAGAACCGTTCTTTGTTCTTGCATCACACGAGCTCGTAACTTGTTGGAGTTCTTTCCGCACTGTGGGATTCAATGCGTGCCTGCAGACCTCAGTCCACCGAGAGTCCCTGGAGGCAGGAGCCTCTCTGCAACCTCAGGGTCTAGCAAAGCATTTCAACGCTTACGGCAAGCAGAGTTCATTTTTCTTTCCTGCAAATGCCAAGGGAGCGAGTCTTTACACTCAGCTTTGCAATAATGTGCCTGATTCTGTCCAAACTGGTGTCCTTGGAGAGCCTGGTATAGAAGAAAGTGCTGTTCTAGAAACAGCTCTGGAAATTAGGAAGGAAAGGCCTAGTTTCCCATTATTCTGTGTTCTTGGACTTGGAGAATTCTCAAGTACTATCATCCACGCAAACATTTTGCTAGTGTTCACCATAGAAAATTAGCAACAGCTTGGCAATAGTTAATGAACAATTATTAATAATTTAAAAGTCCTCACTATCACTGATCCAGAATAAGAGACCATCATGTAAATGAGAAAAATACCATATTGGCATGTTTTTGAATGGGGCATGACACAAGCTTTCTACCTTTTCCTAGGCCAAATCGTAGTTGAATTTTTAAGTTTGCCAGTATAGTTTAAGACAGGTTCCAAAACAAAAAAAAAAGGTTGACTCGGAACAGCATATATCCATTGTGATTGATGCATCAGACATATTATTCACTGGAGGAAATTTTATGTTTGCTAGGTAGCATCTTGGGGGAAAATCTTGAAAACAAGAGTAACCACTTATTGAGCATCTGCCCTTCTCCTGGAACTTGTGTCATTTATGAACACAAGTGCTAACACTCCTGATTACCTGGAAAAGTAGATTTTATTATTGTTCTCTTGCATTTACGGAATTCAAAGTCTGCCCAAGGTCACACAGCTGGTAAAAGGTTTGGGCTGAGGTTCACGTGCATCCTAGTTCCAACGTCTTGTCCTTGACACATTTTAGGCCAATGAGCAAACAAGGATATTATTTTGCATAAACTCTTCACGTTGCTATTTTCCTAAAGGATCTCAGTGTCACAGCTAGTGCTTTTTATTATAAATAGGCTATTAATGTAAACTCTTAACCAAGGCTGGGGTGAGTTGGTGTCAGGCGTATTTTGCACATCACTCTGCTAAAGTAGGCAGTGACAAGCCTCGTGCTTCTCACGAGGGGGTCAGCCAACTCTACCCGGTGCCTTTCCTGTGGGTTGCAGCAGTAATACTAATAGATATCAAATAAGACCATCTTGAGTCCATCTGGCACATGTTCCTGTTACACTGCCTCAGAACAGAAATTTTAACAGAACAAAAATTCTCCCATAAGTCTGCATGAGTATACGGTTCTACTGTTCACGCGTGCCACTGAGCTATCAACACTTTCTTCAGAAATCATGCTCACCACAGAAAAATACAGGCAGGAGGTGTTCCCTGTCTTTACATACAAGGCAAGTCCAAGGAAAGAATGCCAGGCCACAAGCTCGCGGAAGTGAGTCCCAGGAGAGGAATTTATCACCTTGAATTTAATTTTGAAAACAAATGATCATTTCTTCTTTGCATTTTTCAAAGAATTCCTGCTTTAATGAGACACAGCAGGACTGTTCCTCGAGGAGGTATGTAGACAAAAAGGAAAGGCTCAGCCTGGTCTCGTGTGACATCGGTTGATACGAATGCTACAAACCATGGGAAAAACACCGGGCAAAGCTGGAAATGTTCAATTCTATAGGCCTCAGTTATACAGAGAACACGGAGCTGGAATTAGCTTTGGAAAACCTGAATTCAAGCCTGGCTCTGATATTTAAAGACGATGTGTCCTTAGAAAAGTCACTTCGCCTCCCTGAGCTTTTGTTTTCTTCTCTAAATAATGGAGTAAATCATCGCTGGCAGAGTTATTTATAAAAAGTGCATGATATCATTTAAACGAAAACCTTCCTAGCTAGGGGCAAGTAGCTAGGGCATGGTAATTATATTTTGCCCGACTGTTTCTCCTCTAGAAACATGAGCTATTTATGAGTAGGAAAAGTGACTTATTCAGTCCTGTTTTTGCAAAGCATAGAATCCTTGGAAAATGGTGGTCCCTCAGGATGACTGTTCAGTGAATGAAGAAATCGGTCAGTAGATGGATGGATGGATGTTGCAAACTTCACCGTGGGACACAGCGTTGAGTAATGCATAGGAATCACTAAGGTCCGACACAAGTCTTTTTTTAAATTTTTTCATTTTTATAGGTACATATTAAGTATATATGTTTATGGGGTACATGAAATATTTTGATACAGACATACAATGTGCAATAATCACATCAGGGTAAATGGAGTATCCCCACCTCAAGTATTTATTCTTTCTTTGTGTTACAAATAATCCAATTGTACTCCTTTAGTTGTTTTCAAATGTACAATAAATCATTGTTGTCACCCTGTGTGCTAGCAAATACTAGGTCTTATTCATTCTAACTATTTTGGACCCATTAACCATCCCCATTTTCCCCAACCCCCTGCTCCACCCTCCCAGCCTCTAGTAAGCATTGTTCTACTCTCTAGCTCCATGGGTTCGATTGTTCTATTTATTTATTTTTATTTTTTTATTTTTTATTTTATTTATTTATTTATTTTGAGATGGAGTCTTGCTTTGTCGCCAGGCACCAGAGACTGGAGTGCAGTGGCACGATCTCGGCTCGCTGCAACCTCCGCCTCCTGGGTTTAAGAGATTCTCCTGCCTCAGCTTTCTGAGTACCTGGGATTATAGGCGCCCACCACCACGCCCAGCTATTTTTTTTTTTTCTGTATTTTTAGTAGAGACAGGATTTCTCCATGTTAGCCAGGTTGGTTTTGAACTCCTGACCTCAAGTGATCCACCGCCTTAACCTCCCAAAGTCCTAGGATTACAGGCATGAGCCACCACGCCCAGCCCGATTGTTTCCATTTTTAGCTCCCACGCATAAATGAGAAAGTGTGAAGTTTGTCTTTCTGTCCCTGGTTTATTTCACTTAACATAATGATTTCCAGTTCCATCCATGTTGTTGCAAATGACGGAATATCATTCTTTTTTATGGCCGAATAGTACTCCACTGTGTATATGTACCACATTTTCTTTATCCATGAGTCTGTTGATGGACACTTAGGTTGCTTACAAATTTTGGCTCTTGTGAATAGTGCTGCAATAAACATAAGAGTGCAGATATCTCTTCAATATACTGATTTCCTTTCCTTTGGGCTTACAATCAGCAGTGGGATTGCTGAGTCATATGGTAGCTGTATCTTCAATTTTTAAAGGAACCTTCAAACTGTGTTCCATAAAGGTTGTATTAATTTACATTTCCACAGTGTATGATGGTTCTCTTTCCTCCACATCCTCACCAGCATTTACTGTTGCCTGTCTTTTGGATAAAAGCCGTTTTAATGGTGGTGAGATATCTCATCATAGTTTGGATTTCCATTTCTCTGATAATCAGTGGTGTTGGCACCTTTCTGTATACGTACTTACCATTTGTACGTCTTCTTTCGAAACATGTCTGTTCAGAGCTTCTGCTCATTTTAAAATTAGATTATTAGATTTTTTTCCTATGGAGTTTTTTGAACTCCCTATATGTTCTGGTTATTGATACCCAGGTGGCTAGTTTGCAAATACTTTCTTCCATTCTGTGGGTTGTCTCCTCACTTTTTTTTTCTTTGCTGTGCAGAAGCTTTTTAACTTGGTGTGATCCCATTTGTATATTTTTGCTTTGGAGAAGCATTTGTATATTTTTTCTTTGGAGAAGAAGCATTTCTTTGGAGAAGCACTTCTTTGGAGAAGCATTTGTATATTTTTTCTTTGGAGAAGCATTTGTATATTTTTGCTTAGGAGAAGGTGCTTATGGGGTATTACTCAAGAAATATTTGCCTAGTCCAATGTTCCGGAGAGTTTCCATAGTGTTTTCTTATAGTAGTTTCACAGTTGAGGTCTTAGATTTAAGTCTGTAAACATTTTGAATTGATTTTTGTATACAGTGAGAGGTAGGGGTTTGGTTTAGTTCTTCTGCACACAGATAGGCAGTTTTCCTGGCACCATTTATTGAAGAGACTGTCCTTTCCCCAATGTGCGTTCTTGGGCCTTTTGCTGGAAATGAGTTCACTGTGGATGTATAAATTTTTTTCTGGATTCTCCATTTTATTCCATTGATCTGTGTATCTGATTTTATCTAGCATAGACCTTAATCAGCTCCTCCCCAACCTGAAAGCACATATCCTGCCAATCCTTTGCATAATTCAAGACTTTATTCTGAACCTTTGCTCTGCCATTTGCACTCCTACCAACTTTCCAATCCTCTTTGCTGTGACACAGTGACACATTTTTAAACTTTTGTCTCAATTCACAAATTGGACCCAGCCATCATTACCACAACCTAGCCTGATGATTCTCAAAGTCAGGCAAGCATCAGTGTTGCCTAGAGGGCTTGTTAGAACAGATTTCTGGATTTCTGGGCCTTACTCCAAGAGTTTCTCATTCAGCAAGCCTGGAGAGGAGCCTGAGAATCTGCATGTTTAACAAGTTCCCAGGTGATGTTGATGCTGCTGGTCTGGAGACCCCACTTTTAGAACCACTATTCTAAGCTGTGATCACTACTTCTCTTTTACAGGGAGTCCCCACCCAGGGACTGTGAGTGGCATATGGCCATCTCCTCCATGACGCTCTTGGGCGCAGCTCCTTCAGAGCACAAGGAGGAGAAGGTGGGGGGCTGGGCTGCCCAGGTCACCTCTCAAGTTGGAAATTTTAGATCATTGGAATTTCAAGCCACTGGAGCCTAGGAGCTTGGCAGCCAGTGGTGCGCTGGTAAATTTTAACAACTGGCCACTGAGAGCTTCCACAAGTGGGTAGGCACCCAGATTTGTAGCATTTATCAATTTCTGTCATACGTAGTATGAATACAATGTAGCCAATTTCCAGCAACCAACCTGATGTCAAGTGGCTCACAAAATCCTGAAAATGTAACAAAAGGGCTCTCATGAGACAGTGTGAATATGAATAGAGTCTAGCACACCGCTGCTTGGCCCCCAGCCTGCTAGATTTCTTATATTCTTCCTGCTAGCCCTGTTCTTCCTGCTAGATTTCTTACATTCTTTCTACTAGCCCTGTTCTCCTGGGTAGCTCCTTCTTCCTTTTATTCTTTGTCCATCTCTTACAGATTTATTGAAATTGCCTGGCTCAGGCATTTTGCCATTCTGCTCTGCAGCGTCACATCTGTCCGCTGCCCCACTGCCCTACAGAGGGTCCTTCCTTCAGGTTTTACTGCTGGGTCTGGCCTGGGCTGGACCTTCTTGGCCTCAGCTTGCTGGCTGCTGCTTTGTCCAGCCGTTGCTCTGCTCTGATTCCTCCACAATCTTCGTGGCTTCCCTGCTTTTCCTCCCCTCCTCAGCCCCCCTTCATGGGCACACATCCTTCCAACGTGTGAGAGAAGTTGGCATGGTAAAAAATAAACAAAATCAGAATGAACTCTTTCCATATTTCATCCGGTAATGGCATTTCACAGGTCCTCTCTCTTATTGTTTCCAGATCCAAAGGGAGATATCGATCCATAGATGGCTGCTGTCAGAAAATGCTGAAGAGTTTGCACAAGGAATGGAAGTGAACTTAACCAATGCATCAGGAAGCTTACACTTTCTCTTTTTAAACTGCTGTGCTGGTCTGTAAAGACCCAAACCTGAGGGGCAAAAGGGGAGAAAATGAAGTTTATGCTTCTGTGTCATAGAGAAAAGCTACCAGAATGTGATTAAGCTTTTTGAGTTAGAACTTAATAAAAATGCCTTTGCTACTGGTTTCCATGGTTGTCCAGTGAAAAGAGTGAATACATTTATAGGAAACACAAAAGGTGGTTTCAGAGCTTGGGCAGGAGGAAAGACGTATTTCTTCTACTATTTGCTCCTGTGAGTTTAGTGCCACAGACCTGCTCAGGAGTCTGGGAGATGCTGGTGGGAGCATTTTGTATCCAAATGCTGAGCAGGTTTGAATTTCTTCCAAAACGGGGAATAAAGACCTAGATCTTGAGAAAAACCTGGCTCCTCACTGAGCGTACCTGCTTCTCTTGAGACAGCTTGCCTTAAAGCAGACAATGCTCTCATGGGCTTCTAGACCTTAGAAAATGCTTCTCATTCTAGGGTGCTTTGGCCATGGAGACCATCACACAGCTCTTTTTCCTTCTCCTCTTGGCTGCCATCCCAGTAAACGGGTCCTGTCTGGAACCCACAGAGGAGAAAGGCATTAGAGAGGTGGTAAAGATGGATGGCAGGCTCGGCGGCCACGTTAAGTCCTGAAAAATGCTGTGAGTTGGGAAGTTTCTTACAACACTTGTGTTTCTACAAAGGAATACTTGATGCCGGGTAATTTATAAAGAAGGAGGTCACTTTGACTTGCAGTTCTGCAGGCTGTGCAAGAAGCATGGCACCTGCATTTGCTTCTGGTGAGGGCTTCAGGCTGCTTCCACTCATCGCGGAAGAGGAGAGGAGCCAGTATGTGTAGATCACATGGTGAGAGAGGAAGCGGGTGGGCAGATGCAGGGCTCTCTTTTTATATACTTTAAGTTCTGGGATACATGTGCAGAATGTGCAGGTTTGCTACTTAGGTATATACATGCCATGGTGGTTTGCTGCACCCATCAACACATCATCTACATTACGGATTTCTCCTAATGTTATCCCTCCCCTAGCCCTCCCACCCCCAACAGGCCCCAGTGTGTGATGTTCCCCTCCGTGTGTCCATGTGTTCTTATTGTTCAACTCCCACTTATGAGTGAGAACATGTGGTGTTTGGTTTTCTGCTCTTGTGTCAGTTTGCTGAGAATGATGGTTTCCAGCTTCATCCCTGTCCCTGCAAAGGACATGAACTCATCCTTTTTTATGGCTGCATGCTATTCCATGTTGTATATGTGCCACATTTTCTTTATCCAGTCTATCATTGATGGGCATTCAGGTTGGTTTCAAGTCTTTGTTATTGTGAACAGTGCTGTAATAAATGTATGTGTGCATGTGTCTTTATAGTAGAATGATTTATAATTCTTTAGGTATATATCCAATAATAAGATTGCTGGGTCAAATGGTATTTCTAGTTCTAGATCCTTGAGGAATCGCCACACTGTCTTCTACAATGGTTGAACTAATTTATACTCCCACCAATGGTGTAAAAGTGTTCCTATTTCTCCACATCCTCTCCAGCATCTGTCGTTTCCTGACTTTTTGATGATCATCATTCTTACTGGCATGAGATGGTATCTCAATGTGGTTTTGATTTGCATTTCTTTAATGACGAGTGATGATGAGCTTTTTTTCATATGTTTGTTGGCCACATAAGCATCTTATTTAGAGAAGTGTCTGTTCATATCCTTTGCACACTTTTTGATGGGGTTGTTTTTTTTTTTCCTGTAAATTTGTTTAAGTTCTTTGTAGATTCTGGATATTAGCCCTTTGTCAGATTAATAGATTGCAAAAATTTTCTCCCATTCTGTAGGTTGCCTATTTACTCTGATGATAGTTTTTTTTTGTTTGTTTGTTTTTGTTTTTTTCCTGCTGTGCAAAAGCTCTTTTCTAAATACACAATCATGTTCCCATTTGTCTATTTTGGCTTCTGTTGCCATTGCTTTAGGTGCTTTTGGTGTTTTAGTCATGAAGTCTTTGCCCTTGCTTATGTCCTGAATGGTATTCCCTAGGTTTTTTTCTACCGTTTTTATGGGTTTAGGTCTTACATTTAAGTCTTTAATCCATCCTGAGTTAATTTTTGTGTAAGGTGTAAGGAAGGGATCCAGTTTCAGGTTTCTGCATATGACTAATCAGTTTTCCCAACACCATTTATTGAATAGGGAATCCTGTACCCATTGCTTGTTTTAGTCAGGTTTGTCAAAGGTCAGATGATTGTAGTTGTGTGGTATATTTTCTGAGGCCTATGTTCTGTTCCATTAGTCTGTATATTTATTTTGGTATCAGTACCATGCTGTTTGTGTTACTGTAGCCTTGTAGTATAGTTTGAAGTCAGGTAGCAGGATGTCTCCAGCTTTGTTCTTTTTGCTTAGGATTGTCTTGGCTATCCAGGCTCTTTTTTGGTTTCATATGAAATTTAAAGTAGTTTTTTCCAGTTCTGTGAAGAAAGTCAATAGTAGCTTGATGGGGATAGCATTGAGTCTGTAAATTACTTTGGGCAGTATGGCCATTTTCGTGATATTGATTGTTCCTACCCATGAGCATGGAATATTTTTCCAATTGTTTGTATCCTCTCTTATTTCTTTGAGCAGTGTTTTGTAGTTCTCCTTTTTTTTAAATTAATTTTTGGAGGAATTTGTACAAAAAATATCAGTACCTTCTTTTGTTTTTTGTGATGGAGTCTCACTCAGTCACCTAGGCTAGAGTGCAGTGGCACAATATCAGCTCACTGCAACCTCTGCTGCCCAGGTTCAAGCAATTCTCCTGCCTCAGCCTCCCTATTAGCTATGATTATAGGCACCTGTCACCACACTCAGATAATTTTTGTAGTTTTAGTAGAGATGGGGTTTCACCATCTTGGCCAGGCTGGTCTTGAACTCCTGACCTTGTAATCCACCTGCCTCAGCCTCCCAAAGTGCTGGGATTACAGGCATGAGCCACCACACCTGGCCTGTAGTTCTCCTTGAAGAGATCCTTCACATCCCTTGTAAGTTGTATTCCTAGGTACTTTATTCTCTTTGTAGCAATTGTGAATGAGAGTTCACTCATGATTTAGCTCCCTGTTTGTTTATTATTGGTGTGTAGGAATGCTTGTGATTTTTGCACATTGATTTTATTTCCTGAGACTTTGCTGAAGTTGCTTATCAGCTTAAGGAGATTCTGGGCTGATATGATGGGATTTTCTAAATACACAATCATGTTATCTGCAAACAGAGAGAATTTGACTTTCTCTTTTCCTAATTGAATACCCTTTATTTCTTTCTCTTGCCTGATTGCCCTGGACAGAACTTCCAATACTATGTTGAACAAGAGTGGTGAAAGAGGGCATCCTTGTCTTGTGCTAGTGTTCAAAGGGAATGCTTCCAGTTTTTGCCCATTCAATATGATATTGGCTGTGGGTTTGTCATAAATAGCTCTTATTATTTTGAGATATGTTCCCTCAATACCTAGTTTATTGAGAATTTTTAACATGAAGGACTATAGAATTTTGTCAAAGGCATTTTCTGCATCTATTGAGATAATTATGTGGTTTTTGTCATTGGTTCTGTTTATATGATGGATTATGTTTATTGATTTGCCTATGTTGAACCGGCCTTGCATCCCAGAGATGAAGCTGACTTGATCGTGGTGGATAAGCTTTTTGATGTGCTACTGGATTTGGTTTGCCAGTCTTTTATTGAGGATTTTTGCAATTGATGTTAATCAGGGATATTGGTGTGAAATTTTATTTTTTACTTGTGTCTCTGCCAGGTTTTAGTTTCAGGATGAAGCTGGCCTCATAAAATGAGTTAGAGAGGATTCCTTCTTTTTCTATTGTTTGGAATAGTTTCAGTTTCAGAAGGAATGGCATCAGCTTCTCTTTGTACCTCTGGTAAAATTTGGCTGTGAATCCATCTGGTCCTGGACTTTTTTTGGTTGGTAAGCTGTTAATGACTGCCTTAATTTCAGAACTTGTTATTGGTCTATTCAGGGATTCAATTTCTTCCTGGTTCAGTCTTGGTAGGGTGAATATGTCCAGGAATTTATTCATTTCTTCTAGATTTTCTAGTTTATTTGTGTAGAGGTATTTACAATGTTCTTTGTTGGTAGATTGTATTTCTGTGGGATCAGTGGTGATATCCCTTTTTTCATTTTTTATTGCATCTATTTGATTCTTCTCTCTTTTCTTCTTTATTAGTCTGGCTAGAGCTGCTCTGATCTTATTTATTGTCTTCTGCTAGTTTTTGAATTTGTTTGATCTTGCTTCTCTTGCTCTTCTAATTGTGATGTTAGGGTGTTGATTTTTAGTTCTTTCCTGCTTTCTCTTGTGGGCATTTAGTGCCGTAAATTTTAATATTTTAAATGTGTCCCAGAGATTTTGGTACATTGTGCCTTTGTTCTCACTGATTTCAAAGAACACCTTTATTTCTGTCTTAATTTCATTATTTATCCAGTAGTCATTCAAGAGCAGGTTGTTCAATTTCCATGCAGTTGTGTGGTTTTGATTGAATTTCTTAATCCTGAGTTCTAATTTGATTGCACTGTGGTCTGAGACACTGGTTGTTATGATTTCTGTTCTTTTGCATTTGCTGAGGAGTGTTTTACTTCCAATTATATGGTCAATTTTAGAGTAAGTGCAATGTGGTGCTGAGAATAATGTATATTCTGTTTATTTGGAGTGGAAAGTTCTGTAGATTTCTGTTAGGTCTGCTTGGTCCAGATCTGAGTTCAAGTCCTGGATATCTTTGTTAATTGTCTTTCTCTTTGATCTGTCTAATATTGACAGTGGGTGTTAAAGTCTCCCACTATTATTGTGTGGGAGTCTAAGTCTCTTTGTAGGTCATTAAGAACTTGTTTTATGAGTCTGCATGCTCCTGTATTGGGTGCATATATATTTAGGATTGTTAGCTCTTCTTGTTGCATTGATCTTTTTACCATTATGTAATGCCCTTCTTTGTCTCTTTTGATCTTTGTTGTTTTAAAGTCTGTTGTATTAGAGACTAGAATTGCAATCTCTGCTTTTTTTTTTTTTTTTTTTTT
>PVKP010017603.1:0-18695 GCA_004027715.1 Plecturocebus donacophilus | reverse complement strand
ATGTGAATTTGATCCTGTCATTATGATGCTAGCTGGTTATTTTGCCCGTTAGCTGCAGTTTCTTCATGGCATCGGTGGCTTTTACAATTTGGTATGTTTTTGCAGTGGCAGGTACTGGTTGTCCCTTTCCATGTTTAGTGCTTCCTTCAGGAGCTCTTGTAAAGCAGGCCTGGTGGTGACAACCTCTCTCAGCATTTGCTTATCTGTAAAGAATTTTATTTCTTCTTTGCTTATGAAGCTTAGTTTGGCTGGATATAAAATTCTGGGTTGAAAATCCTTTTTTAAGAATGTTGAATATTGGTCCCCCCTGTCTTCTGGATTGTAAGGTTTCTGCTGAGAGATTCACTGCTAGTCTGATGGGCTTCCCTGTGTGGGTAATCTGACCCTTCTCTCTGGATACCCTTAACATTTTTTCCTTCATTTCAACCTTGGTGAATCTGATGATTATGTGTCTTTGGGTTGCTCTCCTCGAGGAGTATCTTTGTGGTGTTCTCTGTATTTCCTGAATTTGAATGTTGGCCTGCCTTGCTCGGTTGGGGGAGTTCTCCTGGATAATATCCTGAAAGCGTTTTCCAACTTTGTTCCATTCTTCCTGTCACTTTCAGGTACACCAATCAAATGTAGATTTGGTTTTTTCACATAGTCCCATAATTCTTGGAGGCTTTGTTTGTTTCTTTTCACTCTTTTTTCTCTAATCTTCTCTTCTTGCTTTATTTCAATGAGTTGATCTTCAATCTTTGATATCCCTTATTCTGCTTGATCGATTTGGCTACTGATACTTGTGTATGCTTCACAAAGTTCTCATGCTGCGTTTTTCAGCTCCATATGGTCATTTATGTTCTTCTCTAAGCTGGTTATTCTAGTATGTGGTGTCTTTTGGCCCCTACTGGGAGATGTCTCCCAATCAGGATACACGGGGCTCAGGGACCTGCTTGAGGAGGCAATCTGAAGTTCAGAGCTTGAACACTGTGCTGGGAGATCCACTGCTTCCCTCAGAGCTGTCAGGCAAGGACATCTAACTCTGGTGAAGCTGCACTCACAGCCACCCTTTTTCCCAGGTGCTGTATCCCAGGGAGACAGGGGTTTTATCTGTAAGTCTCTGACTGGGGCTGTTGCCTATTTTTCAGAGATGCCCTGCCCAGAGAGGAGGAATCTAGACAGGTAGTCTGGCTGCAGAGACCTTGCTGAGTTGCAATGGGCTCTGCCCAGTTTGAACCTCACAATGGGTTTGTTTATACTGTGAGGGGAAACCTACCTACTCAAGCCTCAACGATGGCAGGGGCCCCTCCCCCGACCAAGCTCGATCCTCCCAGGTCGACGTCAGACTGCTGTGCTCATAGCGAGAATTTCAAGCCAGTGGATCTTAGCTTGCTGTGCTCTGTGGGCATGGGACCCACTGAGCCAGATCACTTGACTCCCTGGCTTCAGCCCCTTTTCCAGGGAAGTGAAGGGTGCTGTCTTGCTGGCATTCCAGGTGCCACTGGACTATGAAAAAAAAAAAAACAACTCCTGCTGCTAGCTTGGTGTCTACCCAAACAGCCACCCAGTTTTGTGACTGAAACCCAGGGCCCTGGTGATGTAGGAACCGAAGGGAACTTCCCGATCTGCCGGTTGTGAAGACTGTGGGAAAAGCATAGCATCTGGGCTGGCATGCTTCTTCCTGGCACAGTCTCTCACAGCTTCCCTTGGCACTTCCCAGGTGCGGCTATGGCCCACCCTACTTTGGCTCACCCTCCGTGGACTGCACCCACTGTCCAACCAGTCTCCCAATAAGATGAACTGGGGACCTCAGTTGGAAATGTAGAAATCACCCACCTTCTGCGTCAATCTTGCTGGGAGCTGCAGACCGGAGCCATCCCTTTTTGGCCATCTTGCCAGTCACTCAGTGCCAGGCTCTTTTTAACAATCAGCTCTCATGGGAACTAGTAGAGTGAAAACTTATTGCTGTGAGGATGGTGCTGAGCCGTTCATGAGGGGTTCACCCTCATGACCCTAACACCTTCCTTTAGGCCTCACCTCCAACATGGGAGTCCCACCTGAGCCCTTACTTTTTTGGAATTGGTATCTCAAAATAGTCATTGCTCTGATCCGACTGGTGTCTCCAATGACTTGATTGGTACAACCTTTATCTTATTCCACCTGCTCCATTCATGAACCATGTCTCCTTGCCCTGGAAGGACCAAAGGGTTTCAATTTTCTTAACTTGTGCCTCAGTTTCCTCCTCGACAAGATGAGCATAATAGGAGTAAGCGCCTCAGTTTGTTAAGAGGAATCAGTAGTTCATATGTGAGCGCATATGAACTAAACTCATTCCTTATCTCTAATCACCTATGTAACATCCTTATGTCTAACAGAATCTTAACTTCATTGTGCCCAGAACAGAAACCTTGATTCTCCACTTCCCAAACCTATGCTTCCCCGATGGTTCCTCTTACCGATTCGTGGCACTGTCGTTCACCCAGCTACTCTCACCAAAACCTTTGCCCCCTCTCTTTTGCTCACACTCCACATCCAATCCTTCAGGAAACTGGACCTCTTCCTGCCTCTGCCATCACAACCCTAGTCCAAGCCAGCAGCTGCTCACCTGGATGGTGCACTGGGTCTCTCCATGCTCCCTGCCTTCACCCTTAATCCCTTTACTGCTGCCAGAGAGACACTTTCAAATTACAAGCAAGCCCATGAGCCTCTGGTTCCAATCTTCTAATGGTCTCCCACATTTACAATAGAATCCACTGTCCTTACCAAGGCCCAGACGTCCCGCCTATCTGGCCCCTGGCTGCCTCTTCTGCTCATCTCCCTCCTGTCCCACGATTGCTTTCTCTGCCTCAGCCGCATTGGCCTGGCTGTCCTCCAGCTCAGGGGACACCTTGCTGTCTCCACAGCCTTGCACTCCCTGAGCTGGAGGACCCACTGCAACCTTCATTCTCCTGCTATCCACATACTGCACCCATCTCACTTCTGGTACATCTCTGACACTCTGGACCCCTTCGGCAATGTTCCGCTTCTTTAGTTTTCTCATACTTGCTTATTACTCCCGAAACAGCAGTTTGTAAATAGTCTCTAGCACAAGATTGCAAGGGCCGTAAGGACAGGGGCTTTGAGTGTCTTGTTCTCTGCTCTGTCTTCAACCCCTGGATGCATCTCTAACATGCAGTAGGTCCTTGGTAAATATTTATAGAATGCATGAATGAACCAGTAAGAATAGTGCCTGGCACGTGAATACGTGTTTAATAAGTGTTAGTAATTATTGCGGGCATTACTCAGACAGCCAAGCTACTTCTTGAATTTTCCCAGGGGTAGGGACGGCCCCATCTCATAGTTTAAATGGAGCTAGTACCATAACGGGAACTTTAACGTCTATTACTTCATTTCATCCACACGTCAGCCTTATGAATACGTTTTCCTGTCCCACTTTGCACATGAGAGAAAGGAGGATGAAAATGTCAAATGACCACCTCCTACTCCACCCAGGATCTCTCACGTGGTTTGGCTCTGTGTCCCCACCACAATGTCACCTCAGATTATAGGCCTGACGTGTCTTGGGAAGGACCTGATGGGAGATGATTGGATCACAGTGGCAGTTTTCCCTATATTGTTCTCATGATACTGAGGGGGTTCTTATGAGAGCTGATGGTTTAAAAGTGGCGGTTTCTCCTGCTCTCTTTCTCCTGTCGCCTTGTGAAGAAGGTGCCTTCCTTCACCTTCCACCATGACTGTGTCTCCTGAGGTCTCCTTAGCCATACAGAACTGTGAGCCAGCTACACCTCTTCTGTTTGTAAGTTACCCAGTCTCCGGTAGTATCTTTAGAGCAGTGTGAGAACAGACGAATATCGTCACACAGCTGGAGGAGGGAGAGCTGGGCGTTGAGCCCCTCAGTCCCAAGTGCAGTTCTCTTTCAACCACACCCAACATTGGTTCCGGGAACCCAGGCGTGGAGCGCTCCTTTCTCAGGATGCCCACAGCACCTGCTTTTCCTATGTGATGAATCTTGCTTTGCACTGTCTTCAGGGGTCTCTCCCTCCACTCCACGAGTTCCTTGAGAGCCTAGACCAAATCTTGTTCCAAGAGGGCCGGGCTGGGAATTCAGCAGGAGCTCAGAAACAGACTTGGGCTACTGTGAGGAGTGGGAGAAAAAAGAAGAGCATCGTGTATGCATGTAAGAGGGGGTCCTTTGCCTCGTAGAAAAGTATCTACCATAGCTCATGCTGAATACGAGTGTTCTGGATCCTCAGTATGATCAGGTAGGGCAGTCAGAGAGAAAGAAGAGCTGGAATGATGTACGTGAGGGGCCCCATTCGGTGTCATCTGGAGCAAATAGTCTTCCCCAGAGTTTACAAGCTTACAGGAGCCCAGGGGAACGAGAAGCCAAGGGAGCCAAAGGTCGCCCACCTGCTCTGACAGCCCCCTGGGATGGGTCTCCTCCTCTGAATAAATAAGCTAGGAGGGCTGGACATGCTCTAAAATCATGGTTCTGTAACTGCAGAGAAGCTGAACAGGATGTCACCGTCACTGAAACAGAAGATTGAAAATTAGCTGGTGCTATATATAAATTGGGAGGGTGGCGAGCAGCAGGGGTGGGCAACTAGGAACATCTTGTTTTGACATTCAGCAATATTTCCAAGGCTCTCTAAAGAACCTTGGAGGAAAAGAACATAAAAATGTCTAGGACCTAGAGGGAAATTAGAACATGGTTTTCAATTGCATTTTGACCTGAAAGTGAAATAAAAGCCTGGATTGTAATGATGTGAGTAGCTCGCTGTCCTACAGCTGCCTTTGCACAGTTGAAGTAGTTTCATTTCTGTGAGTACCTTCTGCCACTCACCAGGCTCTGGAATTATCCTCTGCCAGGCTAACAGCAGAAACAGCTACTGGTCTAAAACTTCCTAGGAAGACGGCTTGAGCAGAAGCAGTGGTCAGTGTGGAGGCATTTTAACACAGGGTTCCAGAAGCTTCATTTGCATCCTGCACTGACCCTAGTGCAGGATCTGTAGTGGTCACAGTGGCTGCATTCCCACCATCTATTTCTTACCAAATAATCAGCCTAAACCAGTGGTTCTTCATCGGGGCTATTCCCCCGCCCCCCACTGAGGTGACAATGACAATACCTAGCAGCATTTTTGGTTGTCATATCTAGGGAGGTGCCACTGGCGTCTCATGGGTGGGAGCCAGGGATGCTGTTTAACAGCCTACGAGCCACAGGAAAGCCTCCAACAAAGACTTACCTGCCCCAAAATGTTAAGTGTCGATGTTGAGAAAATTTGGTGGTCTAATGGGGTTCGATTTGCCAATGTCTGCCTTAAGAATGAGTGTAAGACTTCAGCCCAGCAAATAGTCTTGAAGCAAAGTCTGTTTGAAGCTATTTGAGAAAGGTTCTCTCATTCTTAAGAACCAGAAGAAACTGCCTCTTTGCTTTTGGCTGCTGTGGCATTTGAATGTGACTTCAGGACCTGTTGTACCCACTTTGAGACCCTGAAGGGAACCATTTCGGGAGCCATGCAGCCATAGCCAGGAAACCAGCAATTCCACTCACAGGCATGTGCCCGGAAGCAATCTTTACACAAATGCACCAGGGGACAAGTACACGAGCGTTCTTGGCAACATCGTAATACCTAAAACTCAGCAATATCTGTTTGCAAATATGCAAATGGAAAACTAGATTGTTACATAGCTATTAAAAATAAATATTTAGCAGTGAGAGTGAATAAACTACACCTATGGATGCATGTCACAAATACTAAGTTGAGTGAAAAGTACAAATTGACGTTTCCTCTCCTGGGCACATCTTTGCTACAAAGACCCTAGTGTTTGAGACCGAGGCTGGCTGTATACTGTGAGGCCAGCCTTGCAGGTGCAGCACAGAGGAGGACATTTTATCGTAAGACCTGGGACAAAGTTGGCGTCTAGAGCTCCCAAAGAAAACAGATTTTTCTGGCAAGTGGAATGCAAGGCTTCTTTGATGTGTAACTGATAGCCTCAGAAGGCAAAAGTTAGATAATGATCTTATCGGTATAACAGGAGCTGAACAGTATTACCCAGTAGTCCAGTTCCAAATAAAGCCACACTCTGCTGCAAGTAAAGTAATGAAGGCGTACTGTGGCCTGGGGCACGTCAGTGACACCGATCTGATTCCCACTAAATGGGCAACTGAATGATACAGCTGATACCCCAAACCAGAGGGGTACAGAGGGCCGCCTGGGAAGAAGCATCTCACGGTTCTTAGCACCCGTCACGTCATCAGACCTTGGATTTGCTATTAAACAGCAAGTAAGCAAACATGCCACTCACAGAAGGCCTTTCCAAACTTCAGGGCATCTGCTAAAATTATATTTATCTCTCTTTGATATACCAGTTACGCAACTCAAAATTATACATGCAGGAACTAATCTACATATTAAATCGTGCCAATAAATGTTGTCTTCGCCGTTTACATAAAATGAATTGCAAGTCATGTTCCTTAAATCTGTGGCCCAAATGATCTTTTTAAATTACAGATAAACCCTTTTTATGTCCTGTGATTTTTATTCTCAGATAAGATATGTAACTTTTATCCTCACTGTTTATTTTCCTAATGTAAACTTCTCAGTTATTATAGTGGGGAATTTTTTAAATTGGATAATCTTTGGGGGCATAATGAGGATAGAAA
Source organism: Plecturocebus donacophilus (assembly GCA_004027715.1). NCBI lineage: Eukaryota > Metazoa > Chordata > Mammalia > Primates > Pitheciidae > Plecturocebus > Plecturocebus donacophilus. Next base: position 12,052 of record PVKP010017603.1, on the reverse strand, counting down.
AATGATTACTACTGTACACACTATCATTAAATAGATAAACTTCTAATATCAGGATTGCACATGCTTAAAATAAAGTTTAAAATATTGCAAATTTAAATATCTTTTGTCAGAATATGAGAAAGTCAAGGGGAAAATAGTGGAAAGTTCCTTAAAGGGAAACAAAAAACTCAGCTTACACCATTAGTGAGAAAACTATTAAGTTTTCTTTCTTTTACAATATCTCCGAATCTCTGAATCTTTAACACCAGTAGAAATCAGGTTCCAAACTAAAATTGTTCATTGTAATTACTCAGCATCAAGTAATTTTTGTGTTGGATAAAGATACAACTCATTTGCTCTCCCTGATATCAATATGGGGAACAGCACACTACGTTTCTCATTTGGTATTAATATTGTGGCCTCAGATTTCCTCTCATAATTGCTTCAATAATTACAATCTATACATAAAAACTGAAACTAATTATTGATGAGCTTGTAGTTCTGTTGTATGTGTACAAGAGCTATTCAAAGAATAGTTGAAAAGGAAAACTATGAATAAAGTATTATTCTCATGAGTATTTGCTGTGTAGCTTTCAGAGAATGTTCTATGCTTACACATGTATATGGGGATTTTTGTTTTATTGAATTATTTTGGAAACTACATCAGTTTAATATTTTAATATCCCTGCCTATTTTTATTTGAAAAGAAACCATTTCTGCTTGATAAAATTCTTTGCATTTTCAAAATGTTTATTCTTTCAATTTAAGTATGTCAGATCTTTTCCTGCTTGCTTTAAATCATTCTGAGAATATCCTTATTTTCTTTGCATGTTATTAAATATAGGTTCTGGTGGGATGTTTGTTTTTTTAAAAGCAAATTGCAGAAACATATAAAGAATTAAATCCATGAACAGTGACAAAAGTATAATTATGAGATTTTCAATAAAATTATATTTCAGAATCAGACAGATTTCATAGACGAAACTTATAAAGGATATAGATAAATAGAAGATGGCCAACAAATTTGTTTTAATTGACATATAAAAGAACCTTATATCCTTTAAATATGGCAGATTAAGAAAGGGATATCCTGGTCTCCAGACCTAAAATTACAAAACTTCTTTCTCCACTGTATAAGTACTTCTCCAACATTTATTAAGCATGTTTGATGTACAATTTCATGAAGAAGAGAGGCCTCGACATAGACCTTGCTGGTGCATGTCACTGTAGTTTCTGTAACGCGTGTGCAACCACGTCCAGATTCCAAAATAGCCCCTTTTAGGAAACACACCTCCCGCACGCAGGACTTTCAAAAGAGAGCAGGGAGGACATGATCTCAGTCAATGCTGATTTTCAGAACACAGAATTCAGTCTCTCCCAGAGTTGCAGTTCCCAGTGCAGCATATGCCACTCCCAGGAATGCCAGGCCCTCTCTCTGCAGCCCAGCTCAGCCTGGACTCACCCCTTCTGAGCCTCAGAAACACGCAGAGTTCTCTCCCAGCGGGACACGTCTTCCCACCCCTTCTATCCCAGGCAGGTAACATCCCTAGGGCGCCACTACCAATGCGAGAAATACCCTTATTTTCTTTGCATGTTATTAAATATGGGCTCTGGTGGGATGTTTGCTTTTTTAAAAGCAATTGCAGAAATAAGTAAAAAGTTAAATAAATCCATGAACAATGACAAAAGTATAATTGTGAGATTTTCAATAAAATTACATTTCAGAATCAGCCAGATTTCTTAGGTGAAAGCTCTAAAGGATATAGATAAATAGGAGATGACCAACAGATCTGTTTTAATTGACCTATGAGAGAATCCTTTTAAATCCTGTTACTGAACCATGCCAAGCAGTTAAGATTTTTGGCTTTTGACCTTTACAAAAAATAGTCTCACAGATGAAACCAACAAGCCTTAATTAGGTTATGACTTAGCTGCGAGTGTATACGGTATTTTTTAAATGATGATAAGCAGCTTTTAAAACTGTCATTGCAAAACTGTGACTGAGGCAGTGAAAGACATCCAACCCAGTCAACGCCATTTCTTTCCAGACCCCAGGCTGTCCTTACCCGTCCCTGGGTGGACGCAGGCCAACTTTGGGAGGGCCCTGGTTTTCAGTTTATACTCCAAAACAAAGATGGTAACAGCCCCTTTCTAAAACACGCTTCCCACTTCTCTGGGAAGCCACAGGATTAAATCCCACGGCTTATGAGTCACAGAGCTGGAGGCTGCAACATTTTGACCTTTCCTAAAGGGCTCTCAAGATCGGTGCTAAGAATATTCTGTAGACTCTGCCTTGATGGACCAGCTGGCTTCACCCAGATGGATAAACTGGCTTATCTGGTTTTGTGACCCCCACCCAGGAACTGACTCAGAAGACAGCCAGGGTTGTCCAATGGCGGGGACTAGACAGAGCATGGCCGTGTGGTCACAGGCCATGTTCCCGAGGACATGAACAGGATGGGGCCTGCAGCCAGCTCGTTACTGAGCACTTTGTTGGGCTGGCTTGAACGGCAGGTTTATGGCATCCTGGGTCTGCATTCTTACCTGAGGTACCCCCTTTTTTTTGACAGAACCAAACAGAAAGACACAAAAAGCTCATCACATTGGCTACGGCTCAAGACCAGCTTCACAAATCCCTTTTCACTAATTAAAACTTGACGGAGAATGCCAACAATGATTCTTATCATTCCTTTCACCAGGGTGCAAATGGAGAGGGAAGACATGTCTGCCCTTTTGCCAGCATGCCAGGTTAATGGGCTCCCTTCCCCCAGCTCAACTCCAAGCCAAAAACTTCCAGGTTTGGAAAATTAACTTTTCCCGGGCTGGAAGAAAATGACAAAAGAAGATATAGGAGCCATTTTAAACCATGAAAGGAGGAGAAACACCAGAGAAAAGTCTGGGGGTTCCAGTTAGGGCCGTCAAGAGGTGACGCCTCTCTTCCTATTGGAAATGGAGTTTTCCGTTTGTCTTCCCTATTTTCTCTTTTTCCTTCTGGGCCACGATAGGAGGCATACGGCTCATTCTGAAATTCTCTGCCGCCTGCAGAGCTGCCTGCGTTTCGGCCGAAGTTAGGGTTTGGCTTAGTAGCAGCACAACATCCCTTCGAGAGATGTTAAACACCTGAGCTAAATTTTGGAAAGCTTCTGTATACCTCTCAGGGTCATCAGAAAACAGGCCTAAATCACCATCAACATAGACTTGACAAGCTCACATTTCTAAAAATAGCAAACAGAATTCAGGAATGCATATCTTTAATTATGTCCAAGTTGTGTTTATCCTAGAAATACAAAGATAATTAACTTTAGAAAAATGAATTCATGTGAACTAACACATCACTTTATTAAAGGAAAGAGCTAATGGTTTTCTTAGCACGTACAAAAATGGATAGAATTTAAGACACTTACGGTAAAAACAACTTTTAGAATATAAACTAGAAGAACGTGTCTGTGGTCTAATAGGGTATCACCTTCTTCCGTCTCAAAGTAACCCTGCAACAAACTTCATACATAATGTAGAAAAACTTGAAGGATTCTTTTAAATTTGCCATTTTAATACTCATTATCTTGCCTAGGTTATATTTCTCTGTCCCTTGTTCTCCCTTTGGATTAATCAAGCATCTTGAATTATTTCATTTTAGCCCTTATTAGCCAATTAATTATATACCAAGTTTATACACTTTATTATTTATTGTTCTTGTAGTGGTTAGCCTACTTCCTCAATATGAGTATTTGATTTATTTCAGTAGAATTTAACGAGCACTTTCACTAAGTTTCAGGGCAAAGCGTGGGCCTTAGAGTGCTTTAATTCCATTTACCATCCCTCTCACCTTTCATGCTATTGTATTTTCATTTCCTGTATATATTTAGACTCCACAGCACATGATTTTGATTGCTTTATGCAGCCAGTATTGGTTTTGTTTCACCTACGTGTTTGTCTTCCTATTGCCGGTCATTCCTTTACACTTCTCCATGCTCCATCTGTTTTGATTCTTTTTCAGTGTCTTTGCCTTATCATTTCCTTTGATGTGACAAGCTCTTTTTTTGTTTGTTTGAAAATTTCTTTATTTAGCCTTTATTTTTGAAAAGAAATCTTTCGTTTTTTAAATGATTTTAAATTTACAGAAATGCTGCAAGAATAGGACAGAAAGTACCACCCTTTCACCCAGCTTCCACTAATGGTTCTTAAATGGCCACGGCGCATCGTCAGAACTCAGATGTTAACACTGGCGTAATGTCGCTAACTAAATGGCGACTTCATTAGGCCTTCACTAGTTTTTCCGCAAATATCCTTTCCTGTTTCAGGATCCAGCCCAGGATATCATCTTTTAAAGAACATTTTTGCTAGGAATAGAATTATACATTAGCAAATTTTTTCTAAAACTTCAAGGATATTACTTCATCATTTCTCTAAAGAAGTCACTGAACCATCTTACTGTTGCTTCTTTGAAGGCAATGTGTCTTTTTTTCTGATTCTTTTAGAACACTCTGTTTTGCTTTGCATTCTGTAGTTCTGCTCTGTGCATCTAAGTGTGTAGTGTGCTATATGCACTTTGGGAGGCCGAGAGGCCGAGGCGGGTGGATCACCTGAGGTCAGGAGTTCAAGACCAGCCTGGCCAACATGATGAAATCCCGTCTCTACTAAAAATACAAAAATTAGCCAGGTGTGATGATGCACGCCTGTAGTCCCAGCTGCTCGGGAGGCTGAGGCAGGAGAATCGCTTGAACCTGGGAGGCGGAGGTTGCAGTGAGCTTAGATCACACCACTGCACTCCAGCCTGGGAAACAGAGTGAGACTCCGCCTCAAAAAAAAAAGGAAAGAAAAAAAGAAATTGTTGCATAATTCAAAATCATGAAGTTGTACACCTAGATTTTATCCTAATCATTTCATATGTTTAGCTCTTACGTTTAAGACTTTGACCTATTTTTATTTTAAGCTAATTTTTGAACACTGCTTGAGGTAGGGGTCCAACTACGTTGGAATGTATATAACTGCAGCATCATTTGCTGAATGACTATCTTTCTTCTTCAACGAATTGTTTTGGCACCCTTGTCAAAAATCAGTTGGCTGTAAATGTACGGGTTTATTTTTGAGCTCTCAATTGATTCTATTGATCTATATGTCTAGCCTTATGCCAGTGCCACTGTATCTTGTTACCGTAGCTTTGTAGCACATTTTGAAGTCAGAAAATGTGAATCCTCCAAGTTCCAAGCGTATGGATACAGACATAATTTTTGTGTGTTGATCTTTTATCCAGCAACATTACTGATCTTGTTTATTAGCTCTAATAGTTGTTTTGTGGATCATTTAGGAATTTCTACACATAAAATTGTGTGATCTGAAAATGAAGACAGTCTTAATGCTTCCTTTCCAGGCAGGATGTCCTTTCTTTCTTTTTCTTGCCTAATTGCTCTGCCTAGAAATTCCAGTACAGTATTGAATAGAAGTGGTAAAAACATATCTGGTATCAGCAGGAAAGTTCTGTCTTTTAGCATTAACTATGATATCTGTGGGTGTTTTTCAAAGATGTCTTTTATTAAGTTGATGAAGTTGCCTTCTCTACCCAGTTTTTTGAGTACTGGATTTTGTCAAATGCTTTTTTCTGCTTCCATTGAGATGATTATGTGATTTTGTTTTTCTTCATCCTGTTAACGTGGTTTATTACATTGATAGATTTTCACAGTTTGGACCAAATTTGCATTTTTAGGATAAATCCAATTTGTTCATGTTTTAAATGTTGCTAGATTTGGTTATAAATGTTGCTAATATTTTGTGCAGGATTTTTGCATTTATATTTATGTTTATAATAAATATTGGTATATAGTTTTCTTTTCGAGTGATGTCTTTTTCAGTTTTGTTGTCAGGTTAATACTGGCTTCATAGAATGTGTTGAGAACTGTTTTTTCTTGTTCTGTTTTTTAACAAGGTATGAATGATTGGTGTTAATTATTCTTTACTTGTTTGATAGAATTAACCAATGAAGCCATCTAGTCCTAGGCTTTTCTTTGGGGAAAGTTTCTGATTATAAATTCAATCTCTGTACTTGTTGTAGGTCTATTCAGACTTTCTGTTTCTTTTGAATCAATCTTGATAATTTTGTGGAGGTTTTCCTTTTCTAAAAAAGAACTTATCTATTTCACCTAATTTGGGGACATACAATTGCTCATAACTCCTTTGTGATCCTTTTTATTTATGTAAGGTCAGCAGTAACTTTTCCTCTTTCATTTCTGATTACAGTCATTTGAAAATTCTCTCTCTCTTCCTTGAGTTCTACCTAAAAGTTTGTCAATTTTGTCAATCTTTTCAAAGAAACGTATTTTGGTTTTGCTGATTTTCTCTGTGATTTTCCTGTTCTCTATTTTATTTTCATCCTAATTTTTATTATTTTTCTATATTCTGCATGTTTTGAGTTTAGGGTTTAATACTTTTTCCAGTATTTTAAGGTGGAAGTTTAGATTGTTGATTTGAATTTGTTCTGTTCTATAGGCATCTGCAGCTATAAATTTCCCTTTAAGCACTTTGTTAGATGTACTCCATAAGTTTTGATTTATTGTGTTTTCATTTTCCTTCATCTCAAAGCAGTCCCCGATTTCCTGTTTGATTTCCTTTTTGACCCATTGATTATTTAGAAGTACATTGCGTAATTAGCACATATTTATGAATTTCCCAAATTTCCTCTGTGGATGGTTTGTAATCTCAGTCCAATGTGGTTTTTCTTTTGAGATGGAGTTTTGCTCTGCTGCCCAGGCTGGAGTGCAGGGGCACAATCTCGGCTCACTACAACCTCCGCCTACCGGGTTCAAGCAATTCTCCTGCCTCAGCCTCCCGAGGAGCTGGGATTACAGGCATGCACCACCACGCCTGGCTAATTTTGTGTTTTTAGTAGAGACGGGGTTTCGCCATGTTGGCGAGGCTGGTTTCGAACTCCTGACCTCAAGTGATCCACCCGCCTCGGCCTCCCAAAGCGCTGGGATTACTGGTGTGAGCCGCAACGCCCGGCCAGATCTGCTCATTTCTTGTGATGCTAAAACTGCCTCCTTTGCTCTCACCTTTTCCAAAGTTGGAAGTAAAAAAGTGTAGCGATTATGCTGCTCTCATATATTCCTTTTTACTCATTTAAAAAATTTCCGAAGGATAATGCTTGCACTGGAGGAATTTTTTAATTAAATGGTTTTGTGCGTTTATACATACCACGCCGGCCGGGGTGTGTTTGTTCAAACACCCTACAGTGTGCATGTCAAACACCCTACAATGTGCATGTCAAACACCCTACAGTGTGCATGTCAAACACCCTACAGTGTGCATGTCAAACACCCTACAATGTGCATGTCAAACACCCTACAGTGTGCATGTCAAACACCCTACAGTGTGCATGCAAGCAGCAGAGTGTCTCACCACAGAAAAGTGAAGTGAATAGCCAGGAAGTTTTATTTTCTTCAGTCACTTTATATACAAACTCTTTTTGCATTGCATTTAATCCTGAGTTATATGAATAATCGTCTCTAGTTCCTTATCTTTGTTTTCACTGATGTAAATAAAGAGAACAGTATAAATTTAGCAAACCCACCAACATTCGTGAACTCACTCAACAAATATTTCTGAGAACTTCCTACGTACCAGGCACTGTCCCAGGCACCAGGGATGTGCTGAGAGACAAAGCAGACAAATTCCTGTCCTTGTGAACCTTCCATTTTTGAGGAGGAGGCAGATGATATGCAAGAAATACAACACACAGTTAATGTACCCAGGGAGGGATACCTGTTTCTTTACAGCTGTGGTTCTCTGAGTCCTCTCTTCGCTGCAAACCTGGGTAGACACGTTGAAAACATTACACCAAGTAAATATGAAAAATAAATTTTATTTCAGTTTCATTGTACTGCGTTAGCCTCCTACCCTATTGGCTTTTGTATATTTTTAAACATAATTACGTATGCAGCTGCAAGTGGATTAAAAAGCAATGACTGCTTGTGGGAATCGAGAGACGCTCTTTGAAGAGGTGTGGGGGACTCAGTGATACGGCCACCTTTAAGGAGGTGGATGCCACAAAGAGCTGATGGGCAGTTATTGCTCCCCGTCTGCTATTCCGTCCTTCCTGTAGTGCTGTCTCTGCTCTTTGCATCCTGCCCACTCTATTAGGACAACAATCAAAATTCTCTTTTCATCATCTTGCAATTTGAGAGAGGCCTGAGAGGATTCTTGTGCAGGGCCCCTAGGTCAGGCCTGGAAAGACAGTTTGTTAAGACGTTAAATTGCATGTAACGTCTTCCTGGTTTTCTTCCTGTCCCACCTAGTTCAAGGACACAGTTGGGTTCGGATCAGAAGCTGCCCAAGTGCACGGCCGTCAGGGTGTCGTTGTAAAAGCCTCAGCTCCCTGCTGGGCTCACACGAAGTGAGCGAGAGACTGAGAGGGCGCAGGAGGTCGGGCAAGGGAAGGGGACAGACAGTTCTAGACATTAGGACGGGGCGGGCCCTGCTTCTGCGAGGTGCCCTGGAGTAGCTGGAGCATCAGGCGGGAAACCGGGGTGCCTAGGAGAGCCCAGCCTTGTCAGGTCCTCCTGGGTCTGCCAGTGTGTGCTCAAGCAGGAGGTGGACGCCACGAACCCATGTTTCTAGAAACTCTGCACCTGATGGGAGAAAAGCTGGGTTGAGATTCTTCCCCAATGCCTGGGTTTTCCTTAGACCCGAGGACTCACTGCACAACTCTGGGTGGGGGTCACCTAAGGATAAATAAGCTTATATTTCCCATCCATTTGGGAAGCTGAGATCGGACACTGAATTCAGTTTATTTAGAATATATAAAGATGGCGGTTTTTAGAACAGGTGGATTTTTTGCACAGATCCACACCTGCATATACACATCATTTATTTATTCATTCGGGCAACAGAGGCTTACTAAATACTAGTTGTCAGAACCTACACCAGACCATGTGGACACAGAAATATAGAGCAGAGGGTCCTGAAAGTCAAGTTAACAAGTGTATCAGAACCAGGGACCCCGAAATGCAGTGGCCTGAGACAACGGCTGTTTAACGAGCTTATGGTCATGTAGGCTGGCATTCTGGAGTTCTGTTTTAGGCCAGGCTCTGCAGCCCCAGATGGACTTGCTCACGTGTCTGCAGTCAGCTGCCAGGTCGGCTGGGGGCTGCGTCTGCTGAGGGCTGGCTGCTCAGAAGATAGCTCAGCTGCAACCGCTGGATGCTGTCTCTCCATGGTCTCATCAACCAGAGGGCCACCCTGGGCTTGTTCCCGTGGATTCTCAGGGTACGAAGGGCATCACTGCAACCCCACGCATAACCTCCTTCCAAGTCTCTGCTCGCGTCAGGCTTGCTACTGTCCCAGTGATGAAGGCGATCGTAAGGCCAGCCTCAACCCAAGGAGGGAGAAAGACTCCTGCTCTTGAAATAGCAGAGTCCCATTGCAAGGGTGTGGATACAGAAAGAGGAGGCACGTGTGGCCATCGTTGCGTCCACCACAATTAATCAATGCAACGCAGTGCGTTCAAAGCTCTGGCAAAGGGCTGTAGCCGGTACAGAAGAGCGCACGCCACAAGGTGGGAAGCTCTGTCCGGGATGGGCCAGAGACAGTTTCAGCCTGAAGATGTACTCAAGCCGATTTGGAAATACAAAATAGTGAGAAGGAAGAAGTGATCCGACACATCCAGGAGAGCAGAAGAGTTCTCCTGAGGACACAGCGCAAGGTGAGGGACGCTACGGGAAGGAGGGGCCCCTGGACATTTCTCCCATGTCTGGCCAAGCCCAGATCTTCCCTGTTCTGCTGTGACCCCAACCACTTGTTCCTGTCCTGCCCTCCGGAGTCTCTCTTCCCGGAGAGAGCACGCATTTTCCTCTATGTATTCAGCCTCTCCACCCCACCACCCCAACATCCTAAACTTCCTCAAAGCGCTCCCACAATCTGCTGTTTCCTGCCCTAAATGGCCTCCAAAACCGAAGCAGATCTGACCCAAGCAGAGCTCAGAGGGCCTTCTCCGAGCGTCTTCCCACTCCCTAAGACAGGTGGAGAACGGGCTGCTGAGCCCAGGGCTGGGTTGAGTCTGTGGTGCCCTCATGGTTTCAGCAGCCCCAAGGAGAGGCGTGGGTGCACCCACTGGGCCTTCACATTGACGCTTCCTAGGGCTCAGGAGTGGGGAGGGGGCGCTCGGGGGGCAGTGGCCCTGGGTCCACACTTGAGGGACATCGGATCAAACAGTCCTGTTGTGCACAGTGCAGTGAAGGGCAGGTCTTGTGTGGCATTGCTGCTCGTTCACTCCTTCAGTCGATGCACGCTGACACCTGCTCTGTTAGGCACTGACCGACTCCCTGGGACTACGGCATGAAGCAGACCTGGTCTTTGCCCCAAAGTTCCTTCCAGTCCTTTAAGAGGAAGGGACAGCTTTGTAAAGGAGCCTTCCCCGTGACCCTTGAGCGTGACATGATGAGGGCTTATCAGACTCTGGGTCCATAGGGGGGGATATCACCGCAACTGGGCACCCTCAGCAAGCTGTGACCTTCAGGGTTAACAACAGTGAGCATTGCACGACCGCGTCCTGCAGCAGCCGCTGTCCGGGATGCTTCCCACGGGGCCACCGATGCAGCCGCTCACAGCCTGCGAGGTGGGCAGAGTGGGGAGGGCGCAGGGAGAGGACACTGAGGGGTCCCCGACCCCCAGACCTGGGTGGGATTGGGACACAGGCAGGAGCTGGTGCAGGCAGCTCTGCTCCACTCCGGGGGCTCCGAGGGAGAGCAAGGACAGTCTTCCAGCCCAGGGACCAGCAGTGAGGAGACTCAGAGGCGTGGAGAGCTGAGGGGATTCAGAGGGACCTTGTGTGACGAGGACTAGGGGGAAGCGTTTCAGACAGAGCGGGGGGAGGTTTGGGGAAGGCCACAGTGTGTCACAATCTGTCACCATTCCCTGTAGCATCTCTCTCCTGGAGAAGTGAAAACTCTACGGGAGCAGAGAGTGATCCAAGTCCATTTTGGTAAAGAATTATCATAAATTTCTCAGCCGCGTGTTCCCCTTGCCCCACTGAACTGAGTCAGCGATGACATCGTGCGGCCTTGGAAGCCTGGCGCTCAGGTCACTCAGCCCCCAGCAGCTCTCAGAGCGTGGGCCCACATCTCCAGCAGGACAGGCCTTAGCTACAGAGTCCCAGAGACCCAGGGCCGCAGCAGAGTCCCAGTCCCAGAGAGGCTGGGGCACATCTACAACTGAAGGGAGGCTTAGAAACCCTTTGGAGGCCACCCTGTTAGTTCTCCACCTGGACAGGACAAGCCAGAGACACAGAAGAGGCCTTCCTCCGACAGGTGGGGTGCGAAGCTCCCTCTCGGCGACCAGGGCTGGGCTGCAGGGCTCCGGTGCCTCCTGGAGACCTCGTCAGAGGAGGGGACGTGGAGGGTTTGGGCTGCGGGATGAGGCTGACTGAGTTTCCCTGAGAGCTCTCAGTGTCGCCTGGCAGACAATTAGCAAAAGTGTGTAATGGGAAGGAATGACCGAAGGAATACATGGATGGGAGAACCAAAGAACTCTCCCGTGAGTCTGAGCGGCTCTCCTGAATGGGGCAGACGACTGACTCAGGTGTTCAAGCCTGGGCTCTCCTGTCCAAGGGAAGGAAGTAGTGGGCCAGCGGAACAGAGCGTGGCCAGACGGGCAGGCAGGGAGCCCTGTCCTGCGGCTCCTCGTTTCTCCTGAGAAAGAATCCAGGTATCACCTGAGAAGTAAGGAAATAGCAGCAGGGATGGACGTGGGACCCGGAGGAAGCTCACACTGACCCCGGACCCCGACACTGACTCGGTGAGCTCTGCAGCCGCCCCCAGCCGGGATGGGGCGGAGGACCGGGCAGGCCCCATCCCCATGCTCCAGAACCTTCCCTCGCCCCCTCTGGTTCTCGCCCACCTCTTCCTAGGGCTTCACAGCCCCCCACAGCCAAGGCGCTTCAGAATCGGATTTTGAAGTCCTGCTGTAATTAACTGAGCTTCTGCCGTCGTGCTAGCTCTGCGCCTTTCCCGGCCCAGTGTCTGTCCCCACACCCCACCTTCCCTGGCCAGCCCTGGGCTGCCCTCCCTGGGGCCCTGTGTCCCGT
>PVKP010017602.1:0-45774 GCA_004027715.1 Plecturocebus donacophilus | reverse complement strand
TTCAGAAGGTGGATAATAAGAAACTTCTGTGAGCTAAAAGAACATGTTCTAACCCAATGCAAAGAAACTAAGAACCTTGAAAGAAGATTTAACGAAATGTTAACGAGAATGGACAACTTAGAGAAGAATATAAGTGAATTGATGGAGCTGAAAAACACAACACAAGAACTTCGCAAAGCATGCACAAGTTTCAACAGCCAAATTGACCAAGCAGAAGAAAGGATATCAGAGGTCAAAGATCAACTCAATGAAATAAAACAAGCAGGCAACATTAGAGAAAAAAGGGTAAAAAGGAATGAACAAAGTCTCCAAGAAATATGGGACTATGGGAAAAGACCTAATCTACGTTTGATAGGTGTACCTGAATGTGACAAAGAGAATGAATCCAAGCTGGAAAACACTCTTCAGGATATTATCCAGGAAAACTTCCCCAACCTAGCAAGGCAGGCCAATATTCAAGTCCAGGAAATACAGAGAACACCATAAAGATACTCCTCAAGAAGAGCAACACCAAGACACATAATCGTCAGATTCACCAGGGTTGAAATGAAGGAGAAAATATTAAGGGCAGCCAGAGAGAAGGGTTGGGTTACCCACAAAGGGAAGCCCATCAGACTCACAGCAGATCTCTCAGCAGAAACCCTACAAGCCAAAAGAGAGTGGGGGCCAACATTCAACATCCTTAAAGAAAAGAACTTTCAACCTAGAATTTCATATCCGGCCAAACTAAGCTTCATAAGTGAAGAAAAAATAATTTTTTTTGCGAACAAACAAGTACTCAGAGATTACATCACCACCAGGCCTGCTTTACAAGAGCTTCTGAAAGAAGCACTACACATAGACGGGAACAACCAGTATCAGCATTCCAAAAACATACCAAAAGGTAAAGAGCATCACCATAATGAAGAATCTACATCAACTAATGGGAAAAACAGCCAGCTAGCATTACCAGAAACTGCAATTTTCATCTCTGATAAAACAGACTTTAAAACAGCAAAGACCATAAGAAACAAAGAGGGACATTATGTGGTGGTGAAAGGATCAATGCAACAAGAAGAGCTAACGATCCTAAATATATACACACCCATTACAGGAGCCCCCAGATACATAGGGCAAGTTCTTAATGACTTACAAATAGACTTAGACTCCCACACAATAATAGTGGGAGACTTTAACATTACACTGTCAATATTAGACAGATCAACGAGATTGAAAATTAACAAGGATATCCAGGACTTGAACTCAGACCTGGAACAACTAGACTTAACAAATATTTACAGAACTCTCCTCCCCACATCCACAAAACATACATTTTTCTCAGTATTGCATTATACCTATTTTAAAAGTGACCACATAACTGGAAGTAAATCACTCCCCAGCAATTGCATAGCATTTCACAGGTTTAAATAAAATATTGGTTGGCTGCTTATTTGTTATTTTCATCCCCTATTCCTTCCTGTTTCCACTGTTAAGCACAATTATTGGCATAAGAGAGGTTTTTAATACCCATTTTTAGACTGCATTCTAGCCTGGGCAATAAAACAAGAATCCCATTCTCTCTCCCTCTTTCTCTTCCTCTTTCTTTCTCTCTTTCATTCTTTTTTTTTCTTTCTTTTGCTATTTCTTTCTTTCTCCTTTTCTCTCTTTTTCTAAAAAATAAAAAAAAAAAAAGAATATCTGTACTTGTTATGTTAGAGCCATGGTTCTCAACTGGGACAATTTTGCCCCGTGGAGGACACTGGGCATGTCTGGAGACATTTTTGATTGTCACAACTCAGAGATGCACTGAGAGCCCAAGGATGCTACTAAACATCCTAAAATGCACAGAAAAACTCCTCCACAACAAAGCATATGTCAATAGTGCCACAGATAAGAAAGCCCATGTTAGAAGCACACAGAAGAAGCCAGTGATGAAACAGAGTTAGACAGTGGAAGAAATATTGAAGATGAACTCAGAGGGGAAGTGGAGGCCAACCTCATGTGAGATCCTGCAGACCATGGTAAAAACTTTGTATTTTACTCTGAAGGAGTTGTGAAGCCACTGGAGAATTTTGACAAGAGAGGTGACATAATCTGATCACATTTTAAAGAGATTCTTGTAACCATCATGTAGAGAATGGGTTTTAGGAAGGCAAGGAAAAGCTATTAAACTTAAAGTGAGAAATAATGGTGGTAGTGGTGGAGGTGGTGAGAAGTGATCAATTCTGAATATCATTTGAAGGTAGAATGAAAAGAGTTTATGCATGACTTGAATATGTGGGGTAAAAGAGAGGAGTCAAAGATGACTCCAAATTTTTTAGCCTGAGCAACTTGAAGAATGGAAATGTCGTTTACTGAAATAAAAATAACTGTAGGAGGAAGAGGGTTTAGGGCAGAAATTAGATGTCCATTCATAGATATCAAGCTCTAGATACTCATTAGGCATCTACGGGAAGAAACAAGTGTATAATTAGATATGAGAGAGAAATAAGAAGAAGGTTCTGGCTGGTGAAAAAGTAAACTGTAAAACTAGATGAGATCACCTGAGAACCACATGTGGAAAGAAAAGACTGGATTTGAGTTTAGAACTTGTAGAAATGAGAAAGTCAGCCTTCTCTGTATGAGTATAACAAAGACAGTAGTGTTTTGGAAGCCAAATGATATTTATCAAGACTTTGAGTTAATTGTAAAAAGGTGGAATATTATTCAATGTGCTCTTTTGAAGTTCTGATAATAGGTTTAGTAAAATACATACTATATTTTAACAGGATATTTATTAAAATATATTTTATAAATTATATTAGTTATTGTGAAAATTCACATATGGTGAATCCCAGAGTGAATCTCCAAAGAACACTAAGGTGTAATGAAGACGCTCAGTATAAAAGCCTTTGTTTTCATTTGATTTTCAGCTTACGTTGTGGTTTTCTTTTTTAGCAAGCTATATTTCATTTATTTTAAGATATATTTTTTACCATTTTGGGCAACTCTAAAATCAGAAATTGTCTCACAATTGAGGTGATAAGAAGAATTGTGTATCAGTTTAATTGGCTGTGATTTTCTTATAGCAGGTAAAAAAATAATGATGTATCTGAAATCAGAGGCATCTTACATTTCATTACATATGTTGATAACTCATTAGGAATATAGCTAAGGTTCTGCTCTCAACATACTAAACTGTGCAACAAAGACAAGGAATCAACTTAACTTGCCTACTCTCTATTTTATTAGGCATGCAACCATCACCCCCTACAGGCAGGAGGATTTTCACAACTCTGGCTACAATTTGCACATGCAGAGCTGGAAGGGATGTTATTAACAACTCCTCATATTCTCTCTCTTTAGTTTCCTCAGTTTGCTTTAGCAGCCCAGAAAAAAACTCACAGATAGGAAATGAGGCAGATCAATAGTTTTCCTATTTAAAAACAGTATCAGGGAACAACTCTCCATCTTCACTTTTTCCCTGCTTTATAACTGTACAAAGTCAGTTTTTTGCATAAAACTAAGAGACCATCACTTTAGTTCAGGCCAGCACCACCCCTCATCAGGAATATCTAACTGCTTTCCAACTGGCCGTTCCCTCCCACACCCCTACTAACCCCAGATGCAATCCATCAGCAAATCCTATAAATGTCTCCATGACTTCTTGCTTTCATGCCACTATCCTCTTCTGCAATAATCCCCCCTACGTGTTCTCTTCCTTGGATCCTCGCTTCCCTTTAGTCAATTCTCAACCCAGAACCAGAGTGGTTCTTTTTAAACGGCAGATGATGTGACTCTTCTGGCCTGACCCCTCCAAAAGTATCTTGTGTCCTCAGAGAAAAAAACAAAATGTAGTCCTTACAATGGCCTACAGGCCTTTACATCAGGGCTTAGTAAATTATAACCTGTTTTTCTGAGGGAAGAAAAGTTTTGTTTGGGATACAGCCACATTTACACATTATCTATAGTTCCTGTCATGATATGATGATAGTCATGCATTGATTATTCATTTAATAATATTAGTAGTAGTATGCAATAAATATATGGCATTTAATCAATTATGATTTCAAGGGAAGAACTGCTTATGAGGATATAAATCTGAATGGGAGAAGACCTAGATTTCTCCAGGGCTGTTCATAATGAGGACAGTCACACTTTAGGGGAGTAGAAGGGAAGAGGACACTCCTGAGCTCTGGAAGTGTGAGCAAGAAAAGTGGTTGAGCCATCTGGGGAAGGCAGAATAGGTGAGTTAATGAGAAGATAAATGTAGTTGATACAATGAGAGAGGTTTTCAGCAGCTACCTTGAATGCAGTGAAACTTGGGAAGATGATGGAACAAACGATTACAAGTACTCTGAGAATATTTCTAGGAAGCTTCTTATATGTTAGGCATTATAAAATCTTTGATCCAGCTTCATTGAGAAAACTACACCAGGAAAAAAGTTTTGCCATCTATCCATCTGACAAAGGGCTAATATTTAGAATCTACAGAGAACTTAAACAAATTTACAAGAAAAAAACAACCCCATCAAAAAGTGGGCAAAGGATATGAACAGATACTTCTCCAAAGGAGACATTTATGCAGCCAACAAACATGTGAAGAAAAGCTCATCATCATCACTGGTCATAGAGAAATGCAAATCAAAACCACAATGAGATACCATCTCACGCCACTTAGAATGGCAATCATTAAAAAATCAGGAAACAACAGATGCTGGAAAGGATGTAGAGAAATAGGAACGCTTTTACACTGTTAGTGGGAGTGTACATTAGTTCAACTTCCATAGTTTACACTGTGGAAGACAGTGTGCTGATTCCTCAACCATCTAGAAATAGAAATACCATTTGACCCAGCAATCCCATAACTGGGTATATACCCATAGGATTATAAATTATTCTATTATAAAGACACATGCACACGTATGTTTATTGTGGCACTGTTCACAATAGGAAAGACTTGGAACCAACCCAAATGCCCATCAATGATAGACTGGATAAAGAAAATGTGGCACATAAACACCATGGAATACTATGCAGCCATTTAAAAGGATGAGTTCATATCGTTTGCAGGGAGATGAATGAAGCTGGAAACCATCATTCTCAGAAAACTGACACAAGAACAGAAAACCAAACACCACATGTTCTCACTCATAAGTGGGTGTTGAACAATGGGAACACATGGACACAGGGAGGGGAATATCACACGCTGGGACCTATCGAGGGGTAAGGGCTAGGGTAATGATAGCAGGGGGTGGGGGCATAGGGGAGGGATAGCATTAGGAGAAATATCTAATGTAGATGACAGGGGGATGGATGCAGCAAGCCACCGTGGTACGTGTAAACCTATGTAACAAACCTGGACATTCTGCACATGTACCCCAGAACTTACAGTAAAATAAAAAAAGAAAAGAAAAGAAAAGAAAACTACACCAAAAGCCCTGCAGGCTCAGAAGACTATAATATGTTTGTTCTAGCAATATCTTCAGTGGCTCACTGAAGGCGAAGGTTGTGTTTTCTTTGTCTTTGCATTCCTGCAGCTAGAATAACCCCTGGCAAATAGTAGGTTTTCATTAGATATCTGTTGAGGCCAGGGGTAGTGGCTTACGTTGGTAATCCCAGCACTTTGAGAAGCTGAGGCTGAAGGAACACTTGAGCCCATGAGTTAGAGACCATCCTGGGCAGAATGGTGAGAACCCATCTCTACAAAAACTTTTTTAAAAATTAGTTTGGTGTGGTGATGTACACCTGTAGTCCCAACTACTCAGGAGGCTGAAGCAGAAGGGTCCCTTGAGCCTAGGACTTCAAAAGAGCAGCGAGCTATGATCGTGCCCTCGCACTCCAGCCTCCATGACAAAGCAAATCTCATCTCTAATAAATAACTATCTGTTGAATTAATTCTAAAACATAGAAAACTGTTTTAATCTATCTTCTTATCAGAGTCGAGGTGTGGTAGTTAGAGTAACACCAAGAAGAGCCTAAATTGCTTTTTATTGGTCACTGTTTAGGAAAAGAGGAGCAGAAAACTATCATTTAAATTATAAATGTTACCTAGGAGGGATAACAAATTGAACAATAATGAGTCACTGACACTACCACCAAAATACAATTTTTAGTTTCATCCTTAGTGTTTGAAAGAGCTTCAGGGGAAAGTGACACAGAGAAAGTCATTATAATAAAGGATAAAGCCACTGCATAATGGGGAATGGAGAGAGAAGCTTGACAAAAGAAGACAATAGCAGCCTAGGAAAATGGCCAATTCATTATTTTAACCATTGTCTTTATTATTTCTTGCTCCATATAATTATCATCCAGGGCTAATATCCAGGGCTAATATAATTATCATCATGGCTAAAAACAAGGCAGAGATTCTTTTAGGAATGAAATTGCTGCAAGCTGTGCCTTCCCCTTCCTTGTAAGATTTGGTCTAATTCTATTAAATGTCAGTCTTTGTCATAAAGTATCTTATCTGACCTTTCTTCTTAGCCCCCACTGAGAATCCAAAGTAATTTAAGAGCTGTGGATTCCACTAGTAATTGGCATATTGTAATTGCCAATTTGGAGAAAATAATAATCTCTCCTACACTTCACCTTCCTGGATTTATTTTCCTTATTGTTCAAAAGGAACATAATACGTCAGTAAACAGACCAGTAAGATCATAAAAGAATTTCTGCCTTGTTTTTAGCCAGGATGATAATAATATGAAGCAAGAAATAAAGAAAGTTAATGGTTAAAATAATGAATTGGTCATTTTCCTAGGCTGGTATTGTGTTCTTTTGCCAAGCTTTTCTTTCCATTCCCCATTACACAGAACTGGAACCCTTCAATCTGTAAGTCAAAGGGCATTGTAAGCTACATATTACCCAGAACTCGTTTGCTCCAATATCTGATTTTATTGTTAGGAATTGGCAGCCCAACCCTAAGAATACACTTTTAATTTTTCCTGAAAAGACCACTATTCCCATACAGACACTGCCCCACAAGTAGCATTTAATGCATTGCTATTGTTTTTGGTTAAATTAAAAGTTATGCTATCCAATTTCGAAAGATTCACATAAATAATACCTTATGAGGAAAAAATGTGTAATGAATAAATTCTGAATTCAGGTACTGGAATCTTTGGTAAAAGCTTGGACTTGTGATCAAACTGGCAATGAAATATGAATGCTATTTGGCTTTTGGCGATGAGAAGCATAGATAAATCAATCCCAGAATTTCCAACTATTACAAGCATACCTGACATGGGGAGGTATTATGATTTGGTTGTGTCCCCACCCAAATCTCAACTTGAATTCTATCTCCCAGAATTCCCATGTGTTGTGGGAGGAACCCAGAGTGAGATAATTGAATCACGGGGGCCAGTCTTTCCTGTCCTATTCTCGTGATAGTAAGTCTTAGAAGGTCTGATGGGTTTTTCTGCTTCTTCCTTATTTTCTCTTTCTGCTGCCCATGTAAGAAGTACCTTTCACCTCCCACCATGATTCTGAAGCCTCCTCAGCCCAGTGAAACTGTAAGTCCAATTAAACCTATTTTTCTTCCCAGTCTCAGGTATGTTTTTTACCAACAGTGTAAAAACAGACTAATATAGTAAATTGGTATCAATAGAGTGGGGCATTACTGAAAATATACCTGAAAATGTGGAAGCTCCTTTGGAACGGGGTAACAGGCAGAGTTTGGAACACTTTGGAGGGCAGGAAAATGTGGGCAAGTTTGGAACTTCCTAGGGACTTGTTGAATGGCTTTGCCCAAAATGCTGACAATGATATGGACAATCAGGACCGGGCTGGGGTGGTCTCAGATGGAGATGAGGAACTTGTTGAAAACTAGAGTAAAGGTGATCCTTGTTATGTTTTAGCAAAGCGACTGGTGGCATTTTGCCCCTGCCCTAGAGATTTGTGGAACTTTGAACTTGAGAAAGATAATTTAGGATATCTGGTGGAAGAAATTTCTAAGGAGCAAAGCATTCAAGAGGTGATTTGGGTGCTGTGAAAGGCATTCCGTTTTATAAGGGAAGCAGAGAATAAGTTTAGAAAATTTACAGCCTGACTATGCAATAGAAAGGAAAATCCCATTTTCTGGGGGGAAGTAAAGTTGGCTGCAGAAATTTGCATAAGTAGCAAGGAGCCTAATGTTAATTTCCAAGACCATGAAGAAAATGTCTCCAGCCATGTCAGAGGCCTTCAGGGCCCCTCCCATCACAGGCCCAGATGCCTCTCCCATCACAGGCCCAGATGCCTAGGAAGAAAACATGGTTTTGTGGGCTGGACCCAGATTTCCTGTGTTGTGTGCAGCCTAGGGACTTGGTGCCTTGTGTCCCAGCCACTCCAGCCATGGCTGAAGGGGGCCAATATACAGCTCAGGCTATGGCTTCAGAGGGCAGAAGCCCCAAACTTAGGCAGTTTCCACATGGTGTTGAGCCTGTGGGTGCACAGAAGTCAAGAATTGAGGTTTGGGAACCTCCACCTGATTTCAGAAGATGTATGGAAATGACTGGATGCCCAGGCAAAAGTTTGCTGCAGAGCCCTCATGGAGGACCTCTGCTAGGGCAGGGCTAAAGGGAAATGTGGGATTGGAAACCCCACACTGAGTTCCTACTGGAGCACTGCCTAGTGAAGCTGTGAGAAGAGGACCACCATCCTTCAGAATCCAGAATGGTATATCGACCTACAACTTGGACAGTGTGCCTAGAAATGCTGCAGACACCCAATGCCAGCCCATGAAAGCAACCAGGTGAGAGACTATACCCTGAAAAGTCACAGAGGTGGAGCTGCCCAAGACCGTGGGAGCCCATTTCTTGCATCAGTGTGACCTGGATGTGAGACCTGAAGTCAAAGGAGATCATTTTGGAGCTTTAAAATTTGATTTTCCCACAAGATTTCAGACTTGCATGGGCCTGTTACCCTTTAGTTTGGGCCAATTTCTCCCATTTGGAACAGCTATATTTACCCAATACCAGTACTCCCATTGTATTTAGAAAGTAACTAGCTTGCTTTTGAATTTAAAGGCTCATAGGCAGAGTGGCTTGCCTTGTCTCAGATGAACACTGGACTGTGGACTTTCAGGTTAATGCTGAAATGAGTTAAGATTTTGGGGGACTGTTGGGAAGGCATGATTGGTTTTAAAATGTGAGGACATGATATTTGGAGGGGCCAGGGGAAATAAATCTATAATATGGTTTGGCTGTGTCCCCACCAAAATCTCAACTTGAATTGTATCTCACAGAAATCCCATGTGTTGTGGGAGGGACCCAGAAGAAGGTAATTGAATCATGGGAGACAGTCTTTCCTGTGCTATTCTCATGATAGTGAATAAGTCTCATGAAATCTGATGGGTTTATCAGGGGTTTCCACTTTTGCTTCTTCCTCATTTTCTCTTGCTGCCATGTAAGAAGTACCTTTCACCTCCTGCCGTGATTCTGTGGCCTCCCCAGCCATGTGAAACTATAAATCCAATTAAACCTCTTTTTTTCCCCCAGTCTCATTCAGGTCTTTCTTTCTTCCCCTTCCTCCCTCCCTTCCTCCCTTCCTTCCTTCCTTTCTCTCTTTCTTTCTTTATTTCTTTTTTTGACAGAGTCTTGCTCTGTCACCCATACTGGAGTGCAGTGCCACAGTCTCGGCTCACTGCAACCTCTGCCTCCCGGGTTCAAGTGATTCTCCTGCCTCACTAGTGTGAAAACGGACTAACACAGGTGGAAAAGCACAGGCATGTACAGATTGGTAGACCAAGAGCTGGGCTTAGTATCCACAAAACCAATTTCACTAATGCCATTGTCTGCCTACATATCAAGGGACCTGCCCAACCTCTCTGAAAGGCAAAATAACAGAACTCATTATAAACATGCGACATACCCATTCAACAATTTAATAAATCTATACCTTCTTTCGCTCAGATTCTTAAATGCATCTCTTTTTCTTCTCTGACTCTAATCTTTCATGAGGTTCAGTGCAAGTAAACTTTTTCCAAGATTTTAGAGAAAAAATCTTTCCCATTCAACCCAGACCATTTTGCACATAGAAGAAGAGATGAAGTTGGAAACACTGGGTCTCACTTTCTACCTAATTTGGTTTCCTGGCTGCCAAGGGAATAAGGGCCGTACTACAAATGTTTATTTTCCACAGGTATGTATTGTTAGGTGAATAGACAAACCTGTATTAATTAATGATTAAAAGACAAAGACAAAATCCTGAATGAAATTGTTGTTAATGTGCAGCTCCACAAAATACATCAGAAATATAAACTGTGATTCTCAGGAGTGGGCTGTTTTTATAAAAATGCAGTTATTCACTTTTTACGTCATGTAGAATTCATTTCAGCTTGACTTACATTTATTTCCTCTATTCATCAATATACTTTATAATAATTTCAGTGACCATATACTACTTTTAATTCTTCAAAAAGTGTATTAGCATAAAAAGTAGGTTATTTTGGAAAGACTTGTATTCTTGATTCAAAAGTATTTTAATTTAGTTTACTTTTTATTTTTCCATATCTCCACACTTAATTCAACTTTAGTGTGTCTTTCCTAGGACACTATGTGAGATGCTTTTCTTCATCTTACTACTTTTCAAATGTATTAGAATGATAATACTCATTCCTAATGCTATGGACATTTAAGCTGTTCCCTCAATTTGGTGGGTTTTTTTTTTTTTTTTTCTGTAAGGACCAAATTCTGGCTTTCTGGGCATCTACACTCTCAGTGAAGGAAAATGGAAGGGGCCCCACGAGGACACTGCCAGGATGACCTTCCTGGTTGTTAATAATAGGAAATCATGTAAAAACACTCACCACTATTTTGCATAATTCTGTCATTTCTGCCAAGTCATTTTTATTTTTCCTCTGAACCTTACAGAGGATGTGCTGAATTTTTGCCTTTTCTACAAAACGTAAAATTTTTCCTGTTTACCTGTCTCTGCCACAGTGGCCCTGAGAAGGTTTAACATGCACAGGTTTCCCCTACATAATTGTTCCTTGCTCTGGTCTTGCCCATCCTCTAAGAAGATTCTCTCAATTACCTGCTCCTATTCCCAACCAGGCTTTATAATATTGAAATAATCCAACCCATTCAGATCCTTCTAATCCACTTATATGCACACATTCTGTTTTTATTTTTTCAAGGTGAAGACAGTGTCTCTTCTTTAATTTGGCCCCAAGTTAGAGAGTCCATCATGTTGCTAATGCCTGATACAATTAATCTGATTGAGTGATTAATATGACTAAATTATTTTCCAGTCAGTTTTTTTATGTGAGATAAAATGCTTTAAAAATATATATCAAATAAAGAAGATATGAGATCAGGCGCAGTGGCTCATGCATGTAATCCCATAATCCCAGCACTTTGGGACGCTGAGGCCAGTTGATCACTCAAGGCCAGGGGTTTGAGACCAGCCTGGTCAACAGGGCAAAACCCCGTTTCTACTAAAAATACAAAAAAAAAAAAAATAGCTTAGCTTCTTCCATATGACCAAGACCAAGATAATGCCAACTTGAGAAGTAAAGGTGTTATAGACTGAATTATGTCCACTCAAAATTTGTATGTTGAAACTCTAACCCTCTAATGTGACTGTCTTTGGAAATGAGTCTTTTGGGGCAGTAATTAAGGTTAAGTGAAGTTGTAGAAGTGACAACCTAATCTCAGGGCTGGTGTTCTTTTAAAGAGAGGAAGAGATTTCTCTTTCCCTCTTTCCACATGCACACAAAGAGGCCACATGAGGACACAATGAAAAGGCAGTCTTCTAGAAGCCAGGAAGGGAGACCTCATCAGAAACCAACCCTGATGTCACCTTGATCTTAGGCTTTCCAACCTCAAGAACTGTGAGAGGTAAATTTCTGTTGTTTGTATCATGTAATCTGTGGCATTCTGTCATGGGAGCTGAAGCAGGATTATACAATGGGTAGCCTTCTACCTCCATGTGTACAAAGAAGCAGATAATTCCAGTGGGTAGAAAAACAGAAGTGGTGAGCAAATCAAAGACCAAAGAAAGATCATTGCCTGGGTTAGAGATTAATTGTTTATATTCCTTGTCCAGTGCCATAGGCCCAGATGCTCTTGGGTTCTGAGACACCCAAATGTCTTTCCAATGAATTCTTTTTCATTACGTTTTTTATTTTTAAAACTACTCAGCTGGGCGTGGTGGCTCATGCCTATAATCCTAGCACTTTGGGAGGCCAAGGCAGGTGGATCACATGAGGTCAGGAGTTCAAGACCAGCCTGGCCAAAATGTTGAAACACCATCTCTACTAAAAATACAAAAATTCATTAGGCATGGTAGCGGGTGTCTGTAATCCCAACTACTTGGGAATTGCTTGAAGCCGGGAGGTAGAGGTTGCAGTGAGCTGCGTGACCCACGATCACACCACTGTACTCCAGTCTGGGCAGCAGAGGGAGACTGTGTCTCAAAGCAAAAACAACAACAACAAAAACCTACCTCAAATGGATTTTCTTGTTTATTGAAAACAAATGTTATACTGTGATTCCCACCTACCCCCCAGGAACTATTTACATCAATTCAGGGCTCAACAAGGCTATTTCTGTTCCAACTGAGAAAAATACACTATTCAGTAAAAATTCTACCCAGTATGTGCTGACATGTTATGATTACCTCAATCCATTAGCACAATCACAGTGACTGTCAGTATACAGAAGATGACACTCAGTTGCCCTCAAAGTTGCCAGGATACGCAGCAGCTCAAGGAGGAAAGAATATTTAAGTAAGAGAAAAATAAGTGTGGCTGAACATAGTGATCAAGATGGAAAGTGGCATATAGAGAATCAGAATAATTTAAGGCTTTTTTTTTTTTTTTTAGCAATTCAGGACTATATATTAATGTCATAATTAATGAGAATTAGCATAGACTGAGTTATGTTTAGTAGCCCCCAAATCCTAGTGACTTAAGGAAAGACAATTTATTTCTCATTCATGCTATATGTCTATTGTGGATTGATAAGGAATTGATAAGGACTGTTCTATGCAGTCACTTAAAAATCCAGGCTAAAGGAAACTCCACTGTCATAGTTTCACTATCTGAAATGTGCAAACTCTAAAGTACCCACAGCAGAGGAAAGGCTGTTTGTCAATGCTGTGGTTTAAATGTTCGTTCCCTCCAAAATTGACATTGAAATTTTGTTGCCACTATAACAGAACTAAGAGGTGGGGCCTTTGAGAGGTGATTAGGCCATGATGGTTTCACTTTTATGGGTGGATCTAATGCCTTAATAAAAGGGTTCCTGGGAATGTGTTCTCTCTCTTGCCCTTCTGTCCTCTGTCATGGGATGACATAACAAGAAGGCCCTTTCCAGAAGCTGGCTCCTTAATTTTGGACTTCCCAGGCTCCAGATATATAAGAAATAAATTTCTGTTCTTCTTAAATTGCCTAGTGTGTGGCATTTTGTTGTAGCAGCACAACATAGACTATGATAGTAAGTCAGACTCCAGTTTTTCTATATTTCTGCATAAAACTAACATATGTCACTTTTACCTCCAGTCAATGGGCTAGTCATGTGGCCCACTTAACTTAAAGAGGCTGGTTAGGAGCCCATCAAGGGTTTGGTGTGGATCATTACCTCTCCCGCAAGTCATATGAACAGATTTGAATTTTTTAAAGATCCCCTCATCTGATGAGCAAAGAATAAGAGCAGACAAAAGCGTGAGGAAGACAGACAATAGGTTAAATTCAACTAAAAGTGAGAAATAAGAGTAGTTTGTAATGGAGATGAAAAAGAATACAAGATTTGGTACATATATGGATGTAAAGTTAACAAAACTTAGAGATTGTTGAATGTGAAAGCTGAGTGAGAAGGAAGAATCAAATATGACTTCTAAATTTACTTGCAATGATCAAGTAAATGAGAGGAGAAGTGGTAGGAAAGATATTTTAAATTTAGTTTCAGAAAATACAAATCTTAGTTGCCTGAAAACAACTAAGTAAAAATTCCAAGTTCTTTATAAAATAAAGTCATCTTTGTAGGTAACTTCTCATTGATTTAAAAGTTGAAATATGTGTTCTGTAAATTACTTTCTTTAAGGTTGATGGTCATCAACTCAGTAGTATTCAAATGGAATTTAATTCAATAAATACTGTATGATTATGTTTAAATGTTTTATGACATCTTGGAGTTCTTATTTTGACTGCCTTATTGTGCACATTTCCTAATTTCTGGAATTTAAAATAACATGAACTCTTAAGTAGTTTCACTTAACCCAGATTAGAAACTAATGTGGGTTAAGTAAAATAATCAAGGTAACTTTGCTAGATATAATACCTCAATAGAAATAAAAGTAAAATAATAATAATAATAGTAATAACTCAATGGGAAGATAATATCTAGAATGTCTAATAGTTCAATTTGAACATGTTGATACACATGGAAAACTTCATGGCAATGTAGGAAACGGAGCACGACACTAGGAGTACAGAGACCTGAGTTTTAACCTTTGCTCTATGGCCAAATATATATCACTTTTTAAATTAATTTATCTGAATCTTAGTGCTTTTTCCATAAAAATAACATAGGAAAAGAAGGCCTGAATCAGTGGCTTCTGACCAGATCGGAACTATCATAGGTAAACTCTACTCATATGTGACTAAATGAGGGAAGAATGAAGAATTTAAACTTTGATAAAATCTCATTTATTTAATAGAAAGGATTGTCCTACCTAATGAATATGTTTTTCTTAAATTTTTATTGTTAAAATATCCTTTTATAAAATGTGAGTTATATTAATTATGTATTTTCTTTTTGTTTTTCTAATTAGCAAACCAAAAGTTCTTTATCCTCTTATAACTCTTGATTTTTAAAATGATGTTATTATTTGGACTTTTGCTTCTACCCATAAACAACAGGGGACAGATTTATTCTCCTACATTAAAAAAAATAGAAAACCAGACAAAATATATCATTAATTGTTTTCAGACATTGGACAATAGATAGCACAGGACTATCATCTCTGATAGATTGAAAATAAATAAGATAAGCCCTCGTTTGCTGCCTGGAAAAGTTCCCATGCCTCAGCACAGACAGAAAAGCACAAACAGCTGTATCACTGTATTGAGAAAATAAAGATCAGAATATGGGAAGGTAAAAGCATCTAGTTTGTAGGGCAGAATACCTGAGAAAAGGGAGTCAGAGATCTGCAGGCAGGTTTTTTTTTTTTTTTGAGTCTTTTTCTGAATACTAATCTGTGATTGCAAGGGGTCACATTCTATAAGGTGGAGTTTAGGACCACCAAAAAGCAGTATGGCAAACAATTGAACCATTTACAGAGCTCATCCAGCACTGGGATAGTTTGTGTCTCAAAAGTTGGAGTGAAAAGATCTCACAATACTAGGGGCAACAGGTAGAATCTTCAGAAAAGTATGCTTTTAAAGCCATAATCTTAGATAAATCTTTAGATTATGGCTTTAAAAGTATAAAAGTATAAATATAGCTCTGGTGTTCCTCAAAGCTTACAAACAAGCCTGAACTGGATCAAACTAATTTCAAGTAACTTAATTGCCTGCCAGAACAAAGCTCAAAAATATTTAAAAGAGTATAACATAAATTCAACAACCAAAACCATAAAGTTCACAATGTCTGGTATCCAACCAAAAATTACCAGGCATTAAAAGAAGCAGGAAATAAGAAAATTTTTTCTTATCTTTCCATAAGGAAAAATATTACTTAATAGAAACAAATCCAGAAATAACAGAGTTTATGGAATTAGCAAACAAGGACATTAAAACAGCTAATTTAAATTATGCTCCATATGCTTAAGATAGAGAAAAACACAAACATGATGATGTGAGAAATAGAAAAATGTATCCAACTGGTTATTTGCAGAAATAAAAAATTTAATATTTATAAATAAAATACACTGGATGAGGGATAGGACTAAAAGTAGATTAAATACTGCAGAAGAAAAGATCAGTAAATTTGAAGACACAGGAACAGTAACTTAGGCATAGAGATATGAAAGACTGAGTTTTTTTAAAAAAAACAAAGGATCAGTGACTTGTGGAACAATATTTGAAACTGGGGTCCCACAAAGAGAGAAGAGAGAAAGAGGAAAGGAAAAAAAATTGAAAAAGCAATAGCCAAAAATTATCTAATTTTGATTAAAACTATAAACCTATACATCTAACAAATTGCAAGCAGAGTAAGGAAAATCAAACCACATCATAATCAAATTTCTGAAAACAGAGGTAAAGAAAAAAATCTTAAAAGTAATCAGAGAAAATATATATATTACTTAAACAAGAGCAAAGATAAGGACATCATATATTTTACAACTACAAATGTCATATCTCACATACATTTTTATAATTTTTGTTTTAGACAGTTTATTATCTTTTCAGGTACTTTAAGAAAAAAATTTTTTTATTTACTTACAGACTTCCATGTTTATTCCTTTGTGTAAACTCAAGTTTCTATCTGGTATCATTTCCCTTTGAAGAACTTACTTAATATTTCTCTGGGTGAAGATCTTTTGAAGAAAAATTTTCTCAGCTTT
Source organism: Plecturocebus donacophilus (assembly GCA_004027715.1). Lineage (NCBI taxonomy): Eukaryota > Metazoa > Chordata > Mammalia > Primates > Pitheciidae > Plecturocebus > Plecturocebus donacophilus. The sequence continues at coordinate 29,328 of PVKP010017602.1, read as the reverse complement.
AGTTTTTCTGAAAAATACTTGTTTTCTCTTCTGAAAGATACTTTGACTGAATATAGAATTACAGGTTAACTTTGTTTTTTTCTCTCAGCACATTGAAGACAGTTCTACTGTCTACAGACATGTATAGTTGATACAAGAGGTCAGAAATCATTCTTTTATTTATTCCTCTGTGTGTAGTGTGTCAATATCCAATGGATGCTTTAAGAATTTTTTTTATCACTGTGTATTGGTTTCCTGTGTATTGTTATGACTGCCATAACAAAGTATCAAAACTGGGTGGCTTAAAACAACAGAAATTTATTGTCTCATAGTTCTGGAAGCTAGAAGTCTCAATTCAAGGTGTCAGCAGGGGCATGCTGTCTCTGAAGGCTATAGGGAAGAATTCTTTTTTGTTTCTTCTGGCTTCTGCCGATTGCCAGCAATCCTTGGTATGACTTGGCTTACAGCTACTCTAATCTCTACCTCCATCATCACATAGCATTTTCTTTTTGTTTCTGTGCCTCTCTGTGTTTTTGTTTTCTCTTACTACAAAAACAACAGTCACTGGACTGGAGCCCATGCAAATACTGTATGACCTCACCTTATTAATTACATTCGCAAAAACTCTATTTCCAAATAAGGTCATATTCTGAGGTTCTGGGTGGGCATGAATTTTCGGGGGACACTATTTACCTCAGCACACATTGTTTTTCGGACTGCTATTATGATACGGCTTTGCATGGTTTTCTGTGGACTTGTACGTTTATCCTGCTTGGAATTTGTTGAGAATGTTAGATATGTCCATTTATAATTTTCATCAAATTTAAATTTTTTTATCCATTATTCCTCACAATAATTTTCTGCCAATCACTTTATTTCTGGGACTCCAATTACACACACGTGAGACTACCTTTTACTTTCCCACAGATCTCTTAGGCTCAGTTTAATTTTTTTTTTAGCTTTTTTCCTTTTTTAGCTAGTAAAAAATATTACAAAGTGAAACTAAAGTCAGAAGAACAGAAAAAAAAGGTAACAATGAGGAAATAAACAATAAAAATAGAGGAAACAAACTTACCAAAACTAGTTCTATCAAAAAAATCTATTTAAAAATTGACAAACCTATAGCAAAACTAATATAGAAAAAGAAAGAATGGGAGAGAGAAGACAAAAACTACCCTTAAAGAGTAAAAATAAAGACATCAGTACAGATGCAACATACATTAAAGAGATGAGAGAATAAAAATGTAATAACTCAGATGAAATTAGTTAGGTTACACATTAGCCCTCTTCCTTGTTGCTAACAGTTATGTAGCAGTGGATATGGAATATTTGCATTTTCATTGTCTCTAAAGACAGGATATCTGATGTTCGAAATATAAGGCTTTTCTTTAAGGATTGCTTAAGATACTTTTCAGACTCTAAATTTCAGCAACCAGTTTGCAGATCCCACATAGGAACATTATCAGTATGAAAATACAGCCTATTCATCTCTCTGTCCCATGACTCACTCTATACTCTTGGACAAATCAACAATCTCCACACTTTGGACCACTCCAAAATCCTTGAGAACTGTACTCCCAAACTTCCCAGGATGATGGATTTGAGGTTTCCTCCCATCTCTTCATTCAGTGACACTACAATTAAACCTCTTTATCTGCTTCAACCCAGTATCTCAACATATTGATTTGCCATGTGCATCAGGCAATGAACCTATTACAGTTACACTAATACTCAGATTTATTATTCTTAGAGATTTAAAGTGGTACCACCATTGTGAAAAACAGTCTACCAGTTTCTCATATATACTTACCATATAGCTTAGTAATTATACTCCTTGATATGAAATAAAAAGAAATAAAAGCATATGTCTACATAAAGAGTTGTACACATTTATCATAACAGTTTGGTTCATAAGAGTCCAAAACTGAACTCAAGTGTGTATTAGCAAGTGAATGAATAGACTAAAGTTGGTATAACTGTACAATGTGATGCCATGCTGTAGCAATAAAAAAAGAATAATGGTATATCCAACATGATGAATTAATTTCAAAAAGGAAGACGTCAGCACAATTCATCCACATATGTTTCTAGAAAAGGAAAATCTAATCTGTAATGACAGAAAGCAGATTAGTGACAAAATATCATCATGACAGATGGGAAGCAGGACTAGATTGCAGCTCCAACTCAGATGGACAGAGCCATATGCAAAGGCTCACATCATGAATTTTAGCTACAAATTACCACTACAAAGACAAACCAGCAATCCCAAGAGAACCCACAGACCCTCTGAAGGAAGCAGACTGCTCCTGCAGGACCTGGGAGACACCTGAAATACTGTGTTGGTATCCATGGCTTAGAGACCAATAGACAGTCCAAATCACAGGACTCTGTGCAGACAACCCCCAGTAGCAGCCCAGAGCCAGGGTGGCTAGATCCAGAAGAGAGACAACAATCGCTGCAGTTCAGTTCACAGGAATCCACATCCATAGGAAAAGGGGGTGAGTACTACACCAAGGATACCACATGGGACAAAAGAATCTGAATGATAGTCTTTAACCCTAAACCTTCCCTGTGATACAGCCTTCTCAAATGTGAAGGAACCAGAAAACGAGCTCTGGTAATATGCCAGAACAAGGCTCTTTAACACCCCCCAAAAAATCACACTAGTAAACCAGCAATAGATTCAAACCAAGAAGAAATTCTTGATTTACCTGAAAAAGAATTCAGGAGATTAGTTATTAAGCTAATCAGGGAGGCATCAGAAAAAGGTGAAGCCCAATGCAAGAAAATCCAAAAAATAACACAAGAAGTGAAGGAAGAAATATTCAAGGAAATAGGTAGCATAAAGAAAAAATAATCTAAACTTCAGGAAACATTGGACACATTTACAGAAATGCAAAATGCTCTGGAAAGTCTCAGCAATAGAATTGAACAAGTAGAATAAAGATATTCAGAGCTTAAAGACAAGGTATCTGAATTAATCCAATACAAAAGACAAAGAAAAAAGAATAAGAAAATATTAACAAAGACCCCAAGAAGTCTGAGATCATTTTAAATGAGCAAATCTAAGAATAATCAGTGTTCCTGAGAAAAAAGGGGAAATTTAAAAGTTTGGAAAACATATGTAGGGGAATAATAGAGGAAAACTTCCCTGGCCTTGATAGAGACCTAGACACCCAAATATAAGAAGCACAAAGAACACCTGGGAAGTTCATCACAAAAAGATTATTGCCTAGGCACATTGTCATCAAATTATTTAAATTTAGGATGAAGGGAAGAATTTTAAGACTGTGAAACACAAGTACCAGGTAACCTATAAAGGAAAACCTATCAGATTAACAGTGGATTTCTCAGCAGAAACCCTATAAGTTAGAAGAGATTGGGGCCCTATCTTCAGCTTCCTCAACCAAAACAATTATCAGCCAAGAATTCTGTATCCAGTGAAACTAAGCACCATATATGAAAGAAAGATATAGTCTTTTTCTGACAAACAAATGCTGAGACAATTCACCACTACCAAGCCACCACTACAAGAACTGCTAAAAGGAGCTCTGGACCTATAAAATAAGAATACAAGTTAGAAAGCAAAACAAAAAATAAAAAAACAAAAAAACCAAGGTACACAGGGAACAAATAGTATGATGAATGCAATGGTACCTCACATCTCAATACTAACATTGAATGTAAGTGGCCTAAATGCTCCACTTGAAGCATACAGAACTGCAGAACAGATAAGAACTCACCAACCGACTATCTACAGGCTTCAGGAGACTCACCTAACACATAAGGACTCATAAGCTTACAGGGGTGAAAAACGCATTTCATGCAAATGGACACTAAAAGTGGGCAGGGGGTAGCTACTCTCAGACAAAACAAACTTTAAAGTAACAGCAGTTAAAAGAGACAAAGAGGGACATTATATAATGGTAAAAGGCCTTGTCTAACAGGAAAATATCACAATCCTAAACATTTATATACCTAACACTGGAGCTCCCAAATTTATAAAACAGTTACTAAGAGACCTAAGAAATGAGATAGCAATACAATAATAGTGGGGGACTTCAATACTCCACTGACAGCACTAGACAGGTCATCAAGACAGAAAGTCAACAAAGAAACAATGGATTTAAATTATACATTGGAACAAAGGGACATAACACTTATATACAGAACAATTCATCCAACAACTGCAGAATACACATTCTATTCAACAGCACATGGAACTTTCTCCAAGATATACCATATGATAGGCCATAAAACGATCCTGAACAAATTTAAGAAAATTGAAATTACATCAAGCACTCTCAAAGTTAGGAGTTGGAAATCAACTCCCAAACCCAGCAGAAGAAAGGAAATAAACAAGATCAAAGCAGAACTAAATGAAATTGAAACAAACAAAAAACTACAAAAATAAATGAAACTAAAATCTGGTTCTTTGAAAAGATTAGTAAAATTGATAGACCATTAACAAGATTAACCAAGAAAAGAAGTGAGAAAATTCAATAACTTCATTAAGAAATGAAACAGGAAATATTACAACTGACACTACAGAAATAGGAAAGATCGTTCAAGACTACTATGAACACCTTTATGCACATAAACTAGAAAACCTAGAAGAGATGGATAAATTCCTGGAAAAATACAAACCTCCTAGCTTAAATCAGTAAGAATTAGATACCCTGAACAGATCAATAACAAACAGCGAGATTGAAATGGTAATTTAAAAATCACCAATAAAAAAAAAGTCCAGGACCAGATGGCATCATAGCAGAATTCTACCAGATAATCCAAAAGAATTGGTATCAATCCTTTTGACCCTATTCCACATAATAGAGAAAGAAGGAAGCCTCCCTAATTCATTCTATGAAGCCAGCATCACCCTAATACCAAAACCAGGAAAGGACTTAACCAAAAAAGAAAACTACAGATCAATATCTCTGATAAACATAGATGCTAAAATCCTTAACAAAACACTAGCTAACCAAGTCCAACAACATATCAAAAATATAAGGCCACCATGATCAAGTGGGTTTTGTACCAGGGATTCAGGAATGGTTTAACATACTCAAGTCAATAAATGCGATACACCATATAAACAGAATTTAAAACAAAAATCACATAATCAGCTCAATAGATGCAGAAAATGCATTTGAGAAAATCTAGCATGTCTTTATGATTAAAACTCTCAGCAAAATCAGCATACAAGGGATATACCTAAATGTAATAAAACCCATCTATGACAGACCCACAGCCAACATAATACTGAATGGGGAAAAGTTGAAAGCATTCCCTTTGAGAATTGGAACAAGACAAGGATGTCTCACCACTCCTCTTCAACATAGTACTAGAATTCCTAGCCAGAGCAATCAGACAAGAGAAAGAAATGACTTTCAAACTGTTAAAGAGAAAGTCAAACTGTCAATGTTTGCTGATGCTATGATTGTTTACCTTGAAAACCTTAAAGACTCCTTCAGAAAGCTCCTGGAACTCATAAAAGAATTCAGCAAAGTTTCTGAATACAAAATTAATGCACACCAATCAGTAGCTCTTCTATACACCAACAGCAATCAAGCAGATAATCAAATGAGAAGAACTCAACCTCTTTTACAATAGCTTTAAAAAAATACTTAGGAATATACCTAACCAAGGAAGCAAAAGATCTCTACAAGGAAAACTATAAAACACTGCTGAAATAAATCATAGATGATACAAACGGAAACACATTCAATGCTCATGAATAGGCAGAATCAATATTGTGAAAATGACTATACTACCAAAAGCAGTCTACAAATCAATGCAATCAACATCAAAATTCCTCCACCATTCTTCACAGAATTATAAAAAACAATTCTAAAATTCATATGGAACCACAAAAAAGAGCCCACATAGCCAAAGGAAGACTAAGCAAAAAGAACAGATCTGAAGGCATCGCATTACCCAACTTAAAACTATACTATAAGGCCATTGTCACCAAACAGCATGGTACTGGTATAAAAATAGGCATGTAGAACAATGGAACAGAATATAGACCCCAGAAATAAACCCAAATACTTACAGCCAACTGATCTCTGACAAAGCAAACAAAAACAAAGTGGGGAAAGGACATCCTTCTCAATAAATGCTGCTGGGATAATTAGCTAGCCACATGTACGAGAATGAAACTGGATCTTCGTCTCTCATCTTATGTAAAAATCAACTCAAACTGGGTTAAGGACTAACTATAAAAATTCTAGAAGATGACATTGGAAAACCTTTCTAGACATTGGCTTAGGCAAGGATTTTGTGACCAGGAACCAAAAAGCAAATGCAATAAAAACAAAGATAAATATCTGGGACTTACTTAAACTAAAGAGCTTTTGCACAGCAAAAGGAATGCTCAGCAGAGTACAGACAACCCACAGAGTGAAAGAAAATCTTCACAATCTATACATCTGACAAAGGACTGACATTGAGAATCTACAATGAACTCAAACAAATCAGTAAGAAAAAAACAAACCACCCCATCAAAAAGTAGGCTAATGACATAAATAGATAATTCTCAAAACAAGATTTACAAATGGCCAACAAACATGAAAAAACGCTCAACATCACTAATGATCAGGAAAAGACAAAACCACAATGTGATATCACCTTACTCGTGCAAGAATAGCCATAATCAAAAAATCAAAAAACAGTAGATGTTGGCATGGATATGGTGATCAGGGAACACTTCTACACTGCTGGTGGGAATGTAAACTACTACAGGCACTATGGAAAACAGTGGAGAGATTCCTTAAATGACTAAATGTAGAACTACTATTTGATCCAGCAATCCCACTACTGGGTATATACCCAGAGGAAAGGAAGTCATTATACGAAAAAGATACTTGGACAGGCACGTTTATTGCCACACAATTTGCAACTGAAAATCGTGAGAACAACCCAAATGCCCATCAATCAATGAGTGGATAAACTGTAGTATATGTATATGTGATGGAATACTATTCAGCCATAAAAAGGAATGAATTATGCAGTGACCTGAATGAGATTAGAGAATATTTTTCTAAGTGAAGTAACTCATGAATGGAAAACCAAGAATCATATGGTCTCCCTGATATGTAGGAGCTAAGCTATGTGAACAAAAAGGCACAAGAATGATATAATGGACTTCAAAGACTTGCGGGAAAGGGTGGGAGGGGAGCAAGGAATAAAAGACTACAAATTGGGTGCAGTGTATACTTCTCAGGTGATGGGTGCACCAAAAGCGCACAAATCACCAATAAAGAACTTATACATGTAACTAAATACCACCTGTACCTCAGTAACTTACGGAAAAATAAAAAATAAATGAAAGCAGACTAGTGATTAAAAGAATTGGGGATTGGGGGTGGGGCTGTCTGTAAAATTCCCTTGTGGGGACTTTAAGAAATGACAGAACTATCCTATAGGTTGAGTGGCAGTGGTTACACACAGATATATGTATGGATAAATACCTAATTTTTTTAATTTTTAATTTTTGTGGATACATAATAGTTATGTATGGAATACATGAGATATTTTGATAAAAGCATGCATTGCATAATAATCACATCAGAGTAAATAAGACATGTATTACCTCAACCACTTATCCTTTGTGTTATGCTCTTTTTTAAAATATATATATTAATTATTGCACTTTAGGTTCTGGGGTACATGTGCAAAGCATGCAGGATTGTCGCATAGGTACGTACATAGCAATGTGGTTTGCTGCCTCCATCCCCCCATCACCTGTATCTCACATTTCTCCCTATGTTATCCCCCTCCAACCTCCCTACCACTCACTGTCCCTCTGCTATTCCCCTCCAACAGACCTCAGTGTGTGATGCTCCCCTCCCTGTGTCCATGTGTTCTCATTGTCCAACACCCGCCTATGAGTGAAAACATGCAGTGTCTGTTTTTCTGTTCTTGTGTCAGTTTTATGAGAATTATGATTTCCAGATTCATCCATGTCCTACAAAGGACACAAACTCACCATTTTTTTATGGCTGCATAGTATTCCATGATATACATGTGCCACATTTTCCTTGTCCAGTCTATCATCGATGGGCATTTGGGTTGGTTCCAGATCTTTGCTATTGTAAACAGTGCCGCAATGAATACATTATAATAGGATGATTTAAAATTATTTGGATATATACCCAGTAATGAGATTGCTAGGTCAAATGAAATTTCTATTTCTAGGTCCTTGAGGAATCGCCACACTGTTTTCCACAATGGTTGCACTAGTTTGCACTCCTGCCAACAATGTAAAAGTGTTCCTTATTTCTCCACATTCTTTCCAGCATCTGTTGTCTCCAGATTTTTTAATGATCCCCATTCTAACTGGTATGAGATGGTATCTCAATGTGGTTTGATTTGCATTTGTCTAATGACCAATGATGATGAGCATTTTTTCCTATGTTGGTGGGCCTCATAAATGTCTTCTTTTGAAAAGTGTCTGTTCATGTCCATCCTCCACTTTTGAAGGGGTTTGTTTGTTTGTTTTCTTGTAAAACTGTTTTAGTTCTTTGTAGATTCTGGATATTAGCCCTTTGTCCGATGGGTAGATTGCAAAATTTTTTTCCCATTCTATTGGTTGCCATTTCACTCTAATGATTGTTTCTTTTGCTGTACAGAAGCTCTGGAGTTTAAATAGACCCCATTTGTCTGTTTTGGATTTTGTTGCCAATGCTTTTGGTGTTTTAGTCATGAAGTCCTTGCCTATGCCTATGTCCTGAATGGTTTTGCCTAGGTTTTCTTCTAGGGTTTTTATGTTGTTAGGCCTTATGTTTAAGTCTTTAATCTACCTGGAGTTAATTTTAGTGCAAGGGGTCAGAAAGGGGTCCAGTTTCTGCTTTCTGCACATGGCTAGCCAGTTTTCCCAACACCATTTATTAAACAAGGAATCCTTTCCCCATTGCTTGTTTTTGTCAGGTATGTCAAAGATAGATGGTTGTAGATGTGTGGCATTGCTACTGAGGCCTCTGTTCTGTTCCATTGGTCTATATCTCTGTTTTGGTACTAGTACCATGCTGTTTTGATTACTGTAGTCTTGTAGTATAGTTTGAAGTCACATGAAGTCATGATGCTTCCAGCTTTGTTCTTTTTGCTTACAATTGTCTTGGCTTTGTGGGCTCTCTTTTGGTTCCATACAAAGTTTAAGATGGTTTTTTCCAGTTCTGTGAAGAAGATTATAGGTAGCTTGATGGGGATAGCATTGAATGTATAAATTACATTGGGCAGTATGGCCATTTTCACAATACTGATTCTTCCTAACAATGAGCATGGAATGTTTTTCCATCTTTTTGTGTCCTCTCTTATTTCCTTGAGCAGTGGTTTGTAGTTCTCTTTGAAGAGGTACTTTACATCCTTTGTTAGTTGTATTCCTAGGTATTTTATTCTCTTTGTAGCAATTGTGAATGGGAGTTAACTATGGATTTGGCTCTGTTTGTCTGCTATTGTTGAATAGGAATACTTGTGATTTCTGCACATCGATTTTGTATCCTGAGACTTTGCTGAAGTTGCTTACCAGTTTCAGGAAATTTTGGGCTGAGATGATGGGGTCTTATAAACATACAATCATGTCATCTGCAAATAGAGACAATTTGACTTCTCCTTTCCTAATTGAATACCTTTATTTCTTTTTCTTGCCTCATTGCTCTGGCTAGGACTATCAATACTATATTGAATAGGCATGGCGAGAGAGGGCATCCTTGTCTAGTGCCAGATTTCAAAGGGAATGCTTCCAGTTTTTGCCCATTCAGTATGATGTTGGCTGTGGGTTTGTCATAAATAGCTTTTATTATTTTGAGATACATTCTGTCGATACCTAGTTTATTGAGAGTTTTTAGCATACAGAGCTGTTGAATTTTGTCAAAGGCTTTCTCTGCTTCTATTGAGATAATCATGTGGTTTTTGTCTTTGGTTCTGTTTATGTTGTGGATTACGTTTATAGACTTGCATATGTTGAACCAGCCTTGCATCCCCGGGATGAAGCCTACTTGATCGTCATTATAAGCTTTTTGATGTGCTGTTGCAATCTGTTTGCCAGTATTTTGTTGAAGATTTTTGCATCGATGTTCATCATAGATATTGGCCTGAAGTTTTCTTTTTTTTGTTGTGTCTCTGCTGGGTTTTGGTATCAGGATGATGTTGGTCTCATAAAATGATTTGGGAAGGATTCCCTCTTTTTTGATTGTTTGGAATAGTTTCAGAAGGATTGGTACCAACTCCTCTTTGTACATCTGGTAGAATTCAGCTGTGAACCCATCTGGACCTGGGCTTTTTTTGGTTGGTAAGCTATTAATTACTGCCTCAACATCAGCCCTGGTTATTGGTCTATTCAGGGTTTCGACTTCTTCCTGGTTTAGGCTTGGGAGGATGCAAGTGTCCAGGAATTTATCCATTTCTTCCAGGTTTACTGGTTTATGTACATAGAATTGTTTGTAGATGGTAGTTTGTATTTCTGTGGAATCAGTGGTGATATCCCCTTTATTGTTTTTATTGCATCTATTTGATTCTTCTCTCTTTTCTTTTTTATTAATCTGGCTAGCGGTCTGTCTATTTTGTTGATCTTTTCAAAAAAAAAACAGCTTCTGGATTTATTGATTTTTTGAGAGTTTTTTGTGTCTCTATGTCCTTTAGTTCTCCTCTGTTCTTAGTTATTTCTTGTCTTCTGCTAGATTTTGAGTTTTTTTGATCTCGCTCCTCTAGCTCTTTCAATTTTGATGATAGGGTGTCAATTTTAGATCTTTCCTTGCTTCTCATGTGGGCATTTATTGCTATAAATTTTCCTCTAGACACTGCTTTAAATGTGTCCCAGTTATTCTGGTATGTTGTGTCTTCATTCTCATTGGTTTCGAAGAACATCTTTATTTCTGCCTTCTTTTCATTGTTTATCCAGTTGACATTCAAGAGCCAGTTGTTCAGTTTCCATGAAGTTGTGTGATTCTGAGTTAGTTTCTTAATCCTGAGTTCTAATTTGATTGTACTGTGGTCTGAGAGACCATTCGTTATGATTTCCATTCTTTTGTATTTGCTGAGGAGTGATTTACTTCCAATTATGTGGTCTACTTTAGAGTAGTTGTGATATGGTGCTGAGTATAATGTACATTCTGTGGATTTGGGGTGGAGGGCTCTGTAGATGTCTATTAGGTTTGCTTGGTCCAGATCTGAGTTCAAGTCCTGGATATCCTTGTTAATTTTCTGTCTCGTTGATCTGTCTAATATTGACAGTGGAGTGTTAAAGTCTCCCACTATTATTGTGTGGGAATCTAAGTCTCCTTGTAGGTTGTTAAGAACTTGCTCTGTGTATCTTGGTGCTCCTGTATTGGGTGCATATATATTTAGGATTGTTAGCAATTCTTGTTGCATTGATACTTTTACCAGTATTTAATGCCCTTCTTTGTCTCTTTTGATCTTTGTTGGTTTAACTTCTATTTTATCAGAGACTAGGATTGCAACTCTTGCTTTTTTTTTTTTTTTTGCTCTCCATTTGCTTGGTAAATCTTCCTCCATCCCTTTATGTTGGGCCTATGTGTGTCCTTGCATGTGTGATGGGTTTCCTGAATACAGTACACCAATGGGTTTCAACTTTTTATCCAATTTGCCAGTCCATGTCTTTTGATTGGGGCATTTAGCCCATTTACATTTAAGGTTAATATTGTTATGTGTGAATTTGATCCTGCCATTTTGATGCTAGCTGGTTGTTTTGCCCATTAGTTGAAGCAGTTTCTTAATTGTGTCAATGCTTTTTACCATTTGGTATGATTTTGGAGTGGCTGGTACCTGTTGTTCCTTTCTATGTTTAGTGCTTCTTTCAGGAGCTCTTCTAAGACAGGCCTGGTGGTGACAAAATCTCTCAACAATTGCTTGTTTGCAAAGGATTTTATTTCTCCTTCACTTATGAAGCTTAGTTTGGCTGGATATGAAATTCTAGATTGAAAGTTCTTTTCTTTAAGGATGTTGAATACTGGCCCCCACTCTCTTCTGGCTTGCAGGATTTCTGCCAAAACATCTGTTGTGAGTCTGATGGGTAACCTGATCTTTCTCTCTGTCTTCCCTTAGCATTTTTTCCTTCATTTCAATCCTGGTGAATCTGACGATTATGTGCCTTCGGGTTGCTCTTCTTGAGGAGTATCTTTGTGGTGTTTTCTGTATTTCCTGGACCTGAATATTGGCCTGCCTTGCTAGGTTGGGGAAGTTCTCCTGGATAATATCCTGAAAAGTGTTTTCCAGCTTGGATTCATTCTGTCATACTCAGGTGCACCTATCAAATGTGGATCAGGTCTTTTTACATAATCCCCTATTTCTTGGATTCTTTGTTCATTTCTTTTCACTATTTTTTCTCTAATCTTGCCTTCTCATTTTATTTCATTGAGTTGGTCTTCAATCTCTGATATCCTTTCTTCTGCTTGTTCGATTCGCCTATTGAAACTCTTGTATGCTTCACGAAGTTCTCGTGTTGTGTTTTTCAGCTCCATTAAGTCATTTATAGTCTTCTCTAAGCTGTTTATTCTCATTAGCATTTCTTCAAACCTTTTTTCAAGGTTCTTAGTTTCTTTGAATTGGGTTAGAACATGTTCTTTTAGCTCAGAGAAATTTGTTATTACCCACCTTCTGAAGCCTCTTTCTGTCAATTCACCAGATTGATTCTCCATCTAGCTTTGTTCCTTTGCTGGTGATGAGTTGTGATGCCTTGGAGGAGTAGAGGTGTTCTGGTTTTGGGTGTTTTCATCCTTTTTGTGCTGGTTTCTTCCCATCTTTGTGGATTTATCTACCTGTGGTCTTTGTAGTTGGTGACTTTTGGATGGGGTCTCTGAGTGGATATTCTTTTTGTTGATGATGAAGTTATTTCTTTCTGTTTTTTAGTTTTCCTTCTAACAGTCAGGCCCCTCTGCTGTAGGACTGCTGGAGGTCCAATCCAGACCCTGCTTGCCTGGGGATCACCTGCGGCTGCTACAGAACAGTAAGGGTTGCTGCCAGTTTCTTCTTTTGTTGTCTTTGTTTCAGAAGGATATCCACCAGATGTTAGCCTGAGCTCTCCTTTATGAGGTGACTCTGGATCTATGGGAGCCAGGGAGCTGCTTGAGGAGACAGTCTGTCCCCTATAGGAGCTCAAGTGCTGAGCTTTGAGCTCCATTTTCCTGTTCAGAGCTGCTGGGCAGGTACGTTTAAGTCTGCTGCAGCTGAACTCATAACTGCCTTTTTTCCCAGGTGCTCTGTCCTGGGAAGGTGGGGCTTTATTTATAAGTTCCTGATGTGCTGCTGCCTTTTTTCAGAGCTGCCCTGCCCAGCAAGGAGGCAGCCTAGTCACAGTCTGCCAGTGGGGCATGGCTGAGCTGCCATGGGCTCTGCCAAGCTGCTGTGTGAACCTCCTTGCAGTTTTGTTTATAGAGGTATGGTTAGAACAGCCTCAGTAAGGGTGGTCTGCCTCAGCAATGGCAGACTGCCTTGGTAATGGCGGACTGCCTCGGTAATGGTGGATGCTTCGGTGATGGTGGACTGCCTTGGTAGTGGCGGTTTGCCTCAGTAATGGTGGACGCCCTTCCCCCAACAGAGCTGGACTTTCCTGGGTCCAGCTGCGCTTGCTGTGTAACTCTCAATCCAGAGCGTTTCAGATTGCTGGTCTTTGTGAGGTTGGGCCCTGCTGAGCCAGTTTACCTGGCTCCCTGTTTCAGCCCCCTTTTTTTCAGTTGAATGGGCAGCTCTGTCTCCCAGGCATTCCAGGTGCCAGTTGAAACGGCCACCCAGATTTGTGTGGGTTTTTCTGCAGATACCTGCTGTGCCAACTGAAACAGCCATGTTGGAAACCTGTGGTGCTTTTCAGCCTGGGAATCTGCTGGTCTATGGGCAGTAATAACTCATTTGGAAATGCAGTGTTCACTCACCCTCTGCATTGTTCTCACTGGGAACTGCAATCCAGAGCTGTTCCAATTCGGCCATCTTGGATCCTCTCCCAACTTTCTCCTGTGTTATACTGTTTTACTTGTTTTACAATGTACAATTATACTATTTTAGTTTTTACAACATACAATTATTATTGACTACAGTTACCCTGCTGTTCTATTAAACACCAAGTCTTATTCATTCTAATTATTTTTTGTACCCATTAACCATTCTCAATGTCCCTACCCTTTCACTATGCTTTTCAGCCTCTGGTAACCATCATTCTACTCTTTATCTCTAAGAATTCAATTGTTTTAATATTTACTTCCCACAAATAAGTAGGAACTTGTGAAGTCTGTCTTTCTGTGCCTGCTTATTTCACTTAAAAACTTCCAGTTGCATCCATATTGTTGTACATGACAGGATTTTATTCTTTTTATGGCTGAATCATACTCAATTGTGTGTATGTACCACATTTTCTTTATTCATTCGGCTGTTCATGTATGTTTAGGTTCCAAATCTTCACTATTGTGAATAGCGCTGCAATAAACTTGGGAGTATAGATATCTCTTGGATACATTGATTTCCTTTCTTTAGGGTAAAGACCTAGCAGTGGGATTGGTAGATTGTATTGTGGCCTATTTTTGTTTTTTGAGGAACCTCCACACTATTCTCCGTAATGATTGTACTAATTTACATTCCCACCAATAGTGTAAAAGAGTTCCTTTTTCTCCACAACCTCATGAGCAATTGTTATTGCCTATGTTTAGGAGAAAAACCACTTTAACTATGGTGCAATCATATCCCATTGCAGTTTTAATTTGCATTTCTCTGATAATCAATGATGCTGAGCAACTTTTCATATATCTGTTAGCCATGCATATGTCTTGAGAAATATATATACAGATATTTTGCCCATTTTTTAATCAGATTACTAGATTTGTTCCTATAGAGTTGTTTTGGCTCCTTATATATATTCTGATTATTAATCCCTCGTCAGATGGATGGTTTGCAAATATTTTCTCCCATTCAGTGAGTTGTCTCTTTGTTGATTGATTCTTTTCCTGTGTAGAAGCTTTGTAATTTGATGTGATCCAGTTTGTTTATTTTTGCCTTGGTTATCTGTGCTCTTGGGGTATTACTGAAGAAATCTTTGCCAAGTCCAATGTCCTGGAGAGTTTCCTCAATGTTTTCTTTTAATAGTTTCATAGTTTGAGGTCTTAAATTTAAGTATTTAATTCATTTTGATTTGACTTTTGTATATAGCAAGAGATACAGAAATAATTTCATTCTTCTGCATATAGATATCCCATTTTCCCAGTACCACTTATTAAAGAGACTATCTTTTCCCCTTTGTGTATTCTTGGCAACTTCATCAAGAACTGGTTCACTGTAAATGTATAAATTTGTTTCTGGGTTCTCTATTCTGTTCCATTGCTTTAAGTGTCTTTATTTATGACACTGTCATGCTGTTTTGGTTAGCATAGCTCTGTAGTATAATTTGAAGTCAGGTAATATGACCCTCCCAGTTTTGTTGTTTTGTTTTGCTCAGAGTAGCTTTGGCTATTATTTTTTTACCTTCCACAAATAAGTGAGACCATGTGAAGTTTGTCTTTCTGTGCATGGCTTATTTCACTTAAAGCCTTCCAGTTCCATCCATGTTGTTGTAAATGACAAGATGTCTTTCTTTCCTTCTTTCTTTTTTTTGAGATGGAGTCTTGCTCTGTCACCAAGGCTGGAGTGCAGTGGAATGATCTCAGCTCACTGCAACCTCTGCCTTCTGAGTTCAAGAGATTCACCTGCCTCAGCTTCCTGAATAGCTGGGATTACAGGCACATACCACCATGCCTGGCTAATTTTTGTATTTTTAGTAGAGATTGGGGTTTCACCATGTAGGTCAGGCTAGTCTTGAACTGATCTCATGATCTGCCCGCCTTGTCCTCCCAAAGTGCTGAGATTACAGGCATGAGTCACAGCACCCAGCTTATTTTATTATTTTTATGGCTGAGTAGTACCACATATACACAAAGGTACCACAAACTTTTTGGGGTCTTTTGTGGTTCCATATGAATTTTAAAATTTTTTTATTATTTCTACAAAGAATGTCATTGGTATTTTGATAGGGATTGCAATGAATTTATAGATCACTTTGGGTAGTATGAACATTTTAACAATATTTATTCTCTCAATCCATGAACATGAAATACATTTTCTTTTTTTTGTCCTTTTCAATTTTGTGCATTAATATTTTATACTTTTTTTATAGAGATCTTTCATTTATTTGGTTAAGTTAATTCCTAGGTATTTTGTTTTATTTGTAGCTATTGTAAATGGGATTACTCTCTTGATTTTCTTGATTTCTTTTTCAGATTGTTTGTCATTGGCATATAGAAATGTTTTTGATTTTTGTATGTTGACTTTGTACTCAACAACTTTACTGAATTATTTATCAGTTTTAATAGTTTTTCAGTGGAGTCTTTAGGTTTTTTCCCAAATATAAGATTATATAATGTGCAAGTGAGGATAATTTAACTTCTTTTGTGTTTAGATGCCTTTTATTTCCTGCTCTTATCTGATGGCTCTAGCTAGAGCTTGTAGTATTATGTTGAATAACAGTGGCATCCTTGTCATATTCCAAATCTTAGAGGAAAGGCTTTAAGTTTTTCTCCAATCAGTATAATACTAGCTGTCGGCCTGTCATATATGGCTTTTATTATTTTGAGATATGTTCCTTCTATATCCAGTATTATGAGGATTTTTATCAGAAAGAAATGTTAAATTTTATCAAATCCTTTTTCAGAATTAATTGAAATGATCATAAGGTTTTTGCACTCCATCCAATTGATATGAAATATCACATTGATTGATTTGTGTATAGCAAACCATTCTTGCATCCATGGGATAAATCCTACTTGATCATGTTGAGTAATCTTTTCAATGTGTTGTTGAATTCAGTTTGCTAGTATTTTGTTGAGGAGTTCTGCACCAATATTTATCAGGGATATTTGCCAGTCCTTTGTTTTTGATGTGTCTTTGTCTGGTTTAGGTATTAAGGTAATGCTAGCTATGTAAAACTAGTTTAAAATTATTCCCTCCTCCTTCATGTTTTGGAATCATTTGAGTAAAATAGGTATATGTTCTTTAAATGTTTGGTAGAATTCTGCAATGAAGCTATTGAGACCTGGGTTTTTCTTTGCCAGGAGACTTTTCATTATAGCATTGATCTCATTATCTGTTATTTCTCTATTCAAGTTCAAATTTCTTAATGGTTCAATCTTAGTAGGTTACATGTTTGGGAGTGTATCCATTTCTTCTAGGTTTTCCAATTTATTGGCATATAGTTGCTCATAATAGGCACTAACAATCCTTTCAATTTCTGTGGTAAAGTTTGTAATGTCCCCTTTTTCACTCTGATTTTTATTTATTTGGGACTTCTTTCTTTTATTCTTAGTCTGGCTAAAGGTTTGTAAAATTTTTTGTCTTTTAAAAACATGAACTTTACATTTTGTTGATTTTTTTTTCTTTTTTTTTTTTACTTTGGGCTCTGGGGTACATGTGCACATCCTGCATCTGTTGCATAGGTACATACATACCATGATGGTTTGCTGCCTCCATTCCCCCCACCCCATCTCCTACATCAGGCATTTCTCCCATGTTATCCCTTCCCATTCTCCCAGTGCCCTCCTGCTGTCCCGCCGCTCCCCTCCCCTCCACCCCCTCACCTAGTCCAGTGAGTGTTGTTCTCTTCCCTGTGCCCAGGTGTCCTCATTGTTCCTCACCCTCCTATGAGTGAAAACATGAGATGTTTTGTATTTTTTTCATTTCAATTTCACTTATTTCTGTTTTAATCTTTATTATTTCTTTTCTTCTAGTAATTTTGAGTTTGGTTTGCTCCTGATTTTCTATTTAAGATGCATTATTAGGTCATTTATTTGAAGTTTTCCTTTTTTTAATGTAGGTTCTTATAGCTATAAACTTCCCTCTTAATATTGCTCTCACTGTTTCCCATAGGTTTGAATATGTTGTTTTCATTATCATTTGTTTCAAAACCTTTTTTGGTTTTCTTTTTAATTTCTTTATTGACCCATTGGTCATTTAGGATCATATTATTTAAGTTCCATATGTTTGTATAGCTTCAAAAATTCCTCTTCTTACTGATTTTCAGTTTTATTCCACTGTTCTCAGAGAAGATGCTTGATATTATTCCAGTTTTTAAAAAATGTTCTAAGTCTTGTTTTGTGACAACATATGATATATCTTTGAGAATAATTTATGTGCTGAGAAGAAGAATGTGTATTCTACAGCCTTTGGATGAAATATTCTCTAAACATCTATTTGGTCCATTAGGTCTATAGTGCAGATTATGTCTGATTATTTTTTGTTGTTGATTTTCTGTCTGGAAGATCTGTCCAATTCTGAAAGTGGTAGAATGAAGTCTCCAGCTATTATTGTATTGCCTTTTATCTCTTTACCTCTAATGTTACTGGTTTTATATATCTTGATGCTTCAATATTGGGTACATATGTATTTAAAATTGTTCAATCCTCTTGATGAATTGACCCCTTCGTCATATATAATAACCTTGTTTCTCTCTTACAGTTTTTGCCTTGAAATCTATTTTGTCAGATATAAGTATAGTTACTCCTGCTCTTTCTTGGTTTCCATTGGCATGTAATATCATTTTCCATCCCTTTATTTTCAGTTTTTGTGTGTCTTTATAGGTGAAGTGTGTTTCTTGTAGGCAACAGTTCATTGGGTCTTTTTTTTTTTAATTCATTCAGCCACTTTATGTCTT
Organism: Plecturocebus donacophilus; assembly: GCA_004027715.1. NCBI lineage: Eukaryota > Metazoa > Chordata > Mammalia > Primates > Pitheciidae > Plecturocebus > Plecturocebus donacophilus. The sequence continues at coordinate 10,670 of PVKP010017602.1, read as the reverse complement.
TTAATTGGAGCATTTATTCCATTTATATTCAATATTTGTATTGATAAGTAAGGATTTATTCCTGCCATTTTGTTATTTGTTTTCTGATCTTCTTTTTCTTCTTTCCTTCTTTTCTGTCTTTAATTTTAGTGAAGGTGATTTTCAATAGCAGTATGGTTGAATTTCTCACTTTTTATTTTTTGTGCATCTATTGTATGTTTTTTGATTTGAGGTTACCGTAAGGCTTGAAAATAATATCTATGACTCGCTATTTTAAGATAACAACAATTTAATACTGTTTGTATAAACAAAGAAGCAAAAAGAAAACTAATAAAAACTCTATATTTTAACTTCATTCTCCTGCTTTTTAACTTTTTGTTGTTTTTCTTCATATCTTATTGTACTATGTCTTCAAAAGTTGTAGTTTTTTTGTTTTTGATTGGTTCATTATTTAGTCTTTCTCATTAGGACAAGAGTAGTTTACACATCACAGTTGCAGTGTTGAAGTAGTCTGTGTTTTTTGTGTACTTACCATTACTAGTAAGTTTTGTACCTTCAGGTGATTACTTATTGCCATATCCTTTTCTTTCTGATAGAAGTACTCCCTTTATAATTTCTTGTTGGATAGATCTAGTATTGATGCTTCTGTTTGTCTGGGAAAGTCTTTATTTCTCCTTCATGCTTGAAGGATATTTTCACCAGACATACTATTGCAGGGTAACAGGTTTTTTCCTTCAACACTTTAGATATGCCAGTCTCTTACATGTCACTTTCACCTGGCCTGTAAAATTTCACTGAAAAGTCTGCTACCAGACATATTGGACCTCCATTGTATGTTATTACTTTCTTTTCTCTTGCTTCTTTTATGATTCTTTCTTTAGCTATGATATTTGGGAGTTTGATTAATAAATGCCTTGAAGTAGTCTTCTTTGGGTTAAATCCACTTGGTGTTACATAACCTTCTTGTACTTAGATATTAATATTTTTCTCTAGGTTTGGGAAGTTTTTGTTATTATCCCTTTAAATGAACTTTCTACCTCTATCTCTTTATCTACTTTGTCTTTAAGCCAATAAGTCTTATATTTGCCTTTTTGAGGCTATTTTCTAGATCTCATAGTTGTGCTTCATTATTTTTATTTTGTCTCATATGACTATTTATATTTCAAATAGCCTTTCTTCAAGTTCATAAATTCTTTCTTCTGCTTAATCAATTCTGCTACTAAGAGACTGTGACGCATTTTTCACCATGTAAATTGTGTTCTTCAACTCCAGAATTTCTGTTTAACTATTTTAATCTTTTTGTTAAATGTATGTGATAGAATTCTGAATTTCTTCCCTGCGTTGACTTTAATTTCTTTAAGTTTCCTCAAAACAGCTATTTTGAATTCTCTGTCTGAAAGGTCATATATCTCTGTTTCTCCAGGATTGGTCCCTAGTGCCTTATTTAGTTCATTTGTTAAGCTCATATTTTCCTAGAAGGTCTTGATGCTTGTGGATGTTTGTTAGTGTCTAGGCATTTAAGAGTTAGGTATAGAAGGTGGTTTTTACTGTCTGGGCTTATTTATAGCCATAATTCTTGGGAAAGATGTCCATGTATTTGAAGACACTTGAGTATTATGATCTAAGCTGTGTCTACATTAGTTGGGACCCCGAGCCCAGCAACAATGTGATTCTGGCAGACACTAGAAGGTATTGCCTTGATGGTCTTAGATAAGACCCAGAAGAATTCTCTGGATTACTAGGCAAAGACCCTTGTTCTCTTCCCTTACTTTTTTTCAAACAAATAGAATGTCTCTGTTATGAGCCACCTGGAGCTGGGATTGGGGTGATACAAGCACTCCTGTGACCACTACCCTTGGGACTGTGCTAGATCAGATTTAAAGTCAGTACAGCACTGGGTTTTGCCCAAAGCCTGCTATACTTATTACCTGGCCTATGTTTGCTCAAGGTCCTAGGGCTCTACAATCAGCAGGTGGTAAAGCCAGCCAGACTTGTGTCCATCCCTTCAGGATGATGCATTCCCTCAGGTTCTGGGTAGGTCCAGAGATGCCATCCAGCAGCCAGAGACTGAAGTCAAAAACCTTATAAATCTACTTGGTGCCTCACTGTAGCTAAGCTCACACTCAAACCACTCTTCCCTTCCCTTTCCACAGGCACTTGTCCCCATGGCCACCATTACTTAAGGCCCATGGAGAATACTACTAAGCTACTGTCAATATTTAAAGGCCTGCAGGTTCTTCAGTCAGCATATGATAAAGGATACTAGGACTGGGACTCACCTTCACAGCAGTGGGCTTCCTTCTGGCCTAGAGAAGGCCCAGAAATGCCATCCAAGAGCCAAACCCTGTAACTGGAGATCCCAAGAGTCCACTTGGTGCTCTACCCCACTGTGGCTGAGCTGGTACCTAAGGTGCAAGACAAAGTCCCCCTAACTTTCCCCTCTGCTTTTCTCAAGCTTAAGGGGTTTCTCACCATAGTCACCGCAGCTGGGAATGTGCTGAGTCTCACCAAAGTCAACATGTCTCAGAGTCTCACTCAAGGCCCATGACATAATACCTGGATAACGCTGCTGGTTATTCAGTGTGCAAGGTTTTTTCAGTTAGCAGGTAATGGATCCTGCCAGGACTAGGTCCTTCCCTTCAAGGTAGCAGTTTCCCTTCTGGCCCAGGGCATATCTACAAATGTTATCCAGAACAAGGGCCCAAAATGGAGGTCTCACAACTCTGTCTAGTGTCCTATCTTACTATGGCTGTGCTCGTATCCAGGATTCAATAAAAAGTCCTCTTTACTCGTCCCTCTTCTTTCCTCAACCAGAAGGAAGGAGTCACTTTTGTTGTTGTGAGCTGTGCTATCTGGGGTTGCAGGAGGGGTGGCACAATCACTCCCTTAAGCCACCACAGCTGCTGTCTCCCTAGGTTGCATGCTCCCCAAGTCTGAACCCAGTACAGCACTAGAACTTGCCTAAAAATTGCAACCCTTGTGGCCTAGAATGCCTTTCACATTTTTTTTTAGAACCCCAGAGCACTTTAGTGCACAGTAGCAAGTCTTGCAGCAACTTAAGTTCCAACTGCTGGGATAAGTGATTCCCTTTGGTCTAGGGTTCATCTAAATGCTCTCTCCATTGGCTGAGTTCAGCCTTCTTTTGCTTTCTGCTGTGATAGGGCAGCACTGAGTTTAAAGCAAAGCTCTATAATCACCCTGTCTCCTTCCCCTAAGCACATGGATTCTCTCTCTGTTCTATGCAACCATTGCCAGAGGATGGGGGAGGGGTGGCATCAGCAATCCACGACTATCTTTTCTAACCTCTTTGGTGCCTCTTTCAGCAATATGAAGTTAAAAAAAAGGTACTGTGATTGCTCACCTGACCTTTGGTTCTTATGAAGGTGGTTTTTGGATAGATAGTTGTTAAATTTGGTGTTTCTCTGGAGGGGTACAATTGATAGAGTACTTCATTCAGCCATCTTTGTCTTCCTCTTCACATAGGTATCTATCAAAACTCATCAACTATGAGCTTAAAATGTGTAAATTGTATTGAATGTAAATTATACTCAATAAAGGATTTTTGTAAACAGAGAGTGGGAACGTACAGAATATCTAGGAGGATTGGAGAAACAGTTTATGAGACTACACATCCAAGAACAAGGATTTGCATTTGAAAGGGGCATTCAAAAGCAGAGGTAAATTCTAAGGCTGAGGTCATTTAATGCACACCATCCTTCCCTCCCATCATCCCCCAACACACATGCACTCACACAATACTCCTGATTGTGGACTCAGCTGCCTGGTGAGAGAACAGGACCTAAAAAGACACACACCTAGGCAATCAAAAATCCCCAAAGCTGACAAAAGTGATGCATTTCTGGGAAGTGAGGGTAAATACTGAAGGTGCTGTTTCCGCTCTCCATGGCAATTAGCACCTCTGCCTCATAATCCCAAAATTACCAAAAGAACCATTGAAAATCTATTAAGCACATCACTGATGTGTGAATTATGCTTTAAAGGAATGAGGGAGAAGGAACTGTCTAAACCAAGTATGATGGTTAATTTTATGTGTCAATTTGACTGAGCAACGAGATGTCCAGATATCTGGTTAGACATTATTACTGGTATGTCTGTGAGAGTGTTTATGGAAGATATTAGAATATGAGTTAGTCAACTAAGTAAAACAGAAAGTCTTTCCCAACATGAGTGGGCATTATCTAATTCACCGTGAGTTCAAATGGAATAAAAACTGTAAAAGGAAGGTGAATTCTCTTTTTCTGCCTGACTACTTGAACTGAGATATCAGTCTTTTCCTTGGACTTGGACTTACACCATTATAAATGATTCTTAGACCTTCAGACTTGGACTAGAATTTATACCATTTACTTTCCTGGGTCTCTAGCTTGCAGATGGCAGATTGTGGGACTTTTTACTTCCATAACCATGAGTCAATTCCTTTTAATAAATCTAATAATATCAAAACCTACTGGTTCTATTTCTCTGGAGAACCCTGACTAATACACCAGGGTAGACAGAAGAGCAGCTATGAGAACAGGGGTAGAGAAGAAACTGTATAGTTAAGATTGGGAGCAAGGTGTACTAAAAACGTTGGAGCAGGGATTCCAAGTACAAGATGTGGGGAGACTAGAACCTTTCTTGGGAATGCACATTAAATATTGGAAAGGCACTGGGTTTCCTACTTTATCTGATAGAGGGCTTATTTGAGTATTATGGAAGGGATGACTTCAAATATGCAGAAAATTAGGTGACACTAAGTAGTTTATTCATACATTAACTCATTTTATCTTCACAACATTCTTATGAGGGAAAGTATTATTTTTACCACTTTATACACAAGGAAGCTGAGACTCCTGAAGTTTGAATAAGTATCAGAAGAAATAGTATTGAAAGAGATAGTCAAGGACTGGTGACGTTGACTCAATGCCAGAACCTCAGCTGCCACACATGGGTCCCTTGAGGAGTCCACAGTGAGTAAAATTGACAGGTATATAAGTAGCTATAAGTAACATCAGCAGAGAAATAGGAGCTGCATTAGAGAGAGACTAACAAATGATAGGAGGGAAAAGGCCTAATTTTGCTAGGCCAGTCATAGAGGATGAAATTATGGTCTTTTTCTTTTGCCTGTATTGAGCACCTAATAATTGCTCTGCTTATAAAGAAACATTAACTCCTAAGCATGTACTTTATATATAACTAGCAATAGCTTTCTTATTAAATAAGCTTTAAACATTAAAATAAATAGTACTTCTAGTAGAACACTTAATGTAAATTATGTAATAAATGCAGACCCATTCTTTCTACAGCATTTATTTAGCATCTACTTTAAGGTATTATCTAAATAGAATACATGGATATGGTAAGACATGGTTCTTACTCAAAGTAAACTTAAAGGTCATCATATGTCAACTCTGATAAGTTTCCTGGAAGCTATAATCATTCTGAAACTTACATATTGTCCTCTGACTCTGAGCTTGAAGTTAATTTTACATCAAGGTCTGGAATTTTATATTCAATTCTGTTCTGGGCACTTTAGCTTAGGCAATCATTTCTATAACAGTGTTTTTTTTTTTTTTTTTTCGCCTGCTGCTGAAGCCATTTCTCACAGATTTCAACTCCACTAAGTTATTTTAGCTCTAAATTGATTTACGTAAGGGAAAGTTAAGAAATTAACATCAAGGAAAAAAAAAAAAAAACAACTAGCACCTATGATACGCCAAGCATTGGGCATTATACAAATAAAGAGGCAGAGTTTCCTTTCAAGGAGATTTCAATCTAGCAGTGGCAATAAAATGGAGCAAATGACTATAATACAGTGTAACATATGCTATACTGCACATAAATACAATATTCCATAGGAAAAGCATGAATGTGCAATTAATTTGGTTAGGGAGCCACAAACTACAAAAAAAAAGATTTTTTTTTTCAAATTTCAATTATTTTATTGCTTATGTTACTTTATACATACAGTGGCTAGCATATTGCTGGCACTCAAAAAATACTTGCTGGTGAAAGTGTAGCCAGGATGATTTTGATGTGTTCTTTTATTCTTTAGTTTAGGAGAAAAAAATTGCTTTTATAAATATTTGAAAAATAACCTTCAAAATTCTTTCTATGCTTATAAATATGAATGAGTGTATATATAATATAAATAGGTATGCATAAATAAAAGCAGGAGAAGCTGCCATTTAAAAATTATGAGGTGCTTCTAAATATTTGAGTGAGGTGATCTGTAACCTTGGACAGATCTTCATCCATATAGAATCCTATCAGTAGACTATTTCAGTCATGTGATACATGATAGAAGGTAAAAGTGGGAAGTTTCTAGGCTTGGCAAAGTAATACTATCTGGTATGCATGATTCATGTATACCAGAGAAAAGGTGCTTCAATTCACATTAGGAGAGTGAGAGCTTTCCTGGATGAAAGAGATTGAGACCTTCTTATCCCCCAGCTTTTTGGATTCATGGCAAATAGAATATTTCCACAGCACCAAGGAGCTCCCAGCTGAGGCCAGCTATCTGTTAAGTGCACCAATGGCTCTAAAGAAGTCATTCAAGTTAACAGAAAAGTTGGCCTTGAACTGGTGGCCTTGGCTTAATGCCAGGACCTCAGTTGTAATGAGAGAGGCTAGGTACCAGCATATGAAGGGACTGGAATTAGCATCCCCACTCTCCAATCACCCTATCAGTCTAACTTGGGTGAACTTTAAGGAGGTGATCATAGAATTTATCATATAAACAAATACATTTTTGAGAGTAAAAGAGAGCACTATTAATTTTTGCTTTGGGAATAATGTCTGAGTATATGAATGTCAATTAGAGAGATTTAACACTGGAACCCAGAATAATATGGATATGTCCCAGTTTAGCTGCTTGTAGCACTGGAGGTAGAGGTGATGAATTTTCCTCCCAACATTGTGAAGAAACAGTGCAGTTTGGTCAATGGCTTGTGTGAATGGCAATAGAAGATGGAACCTCAGTCAAGCCCACACATTACTAGAACAAATCAGAGAGAATGAGACTTCAAAACAAATGAAGACAGAAGCTGTAAGTGGGGGATTTATTTGAAATGCCATGTTTCAGATATCTCATGTTTAGTGGCTGACTTAAAATCAACGCAGCCTTGTCCAGAGCATCTAGTTTCCTACAGTGGTTGTGCAGTTCTCTGGCCTATAGGAATAAAACTCACTCTCATCATCCTGAAGGTTTCAGGACTTCATATCACTCTTCATAGATCATCTCTCTGTTATTTTTATGTAAATTAAGTGCCCCCATTACACTGTCAGAATATAGAGGATAGTTAAAACCATGGAGTAGCCAGGCATGGTGGTGCACACATGTAGTGTCAGCTGCTTGGGAGGCTGAGGCGGAAGGATTGCTTGAGCCGAAGAGGTCGAGGCTACAGTGAGCTATGATGGCGTCACTGCACTTCAGCCTGGGTGACAGAGCAAGACCCTGTCTCTAAAAACAAAACAGAACAAAACAAAAACCGTGGAGTAAATGATATTGCCTAGAGAAGACTGCGAAGTATAATATAAAGGAGATGGAAGTGCTAGAAAACAAATCTGTAAAGGGTTAAATAGGAGGAGAAAATTTAAAGATTTGTGCCTAAATTATAATAACTAACATTTTTCAGTGATAGCTATATGCCAGGAATTCTGTTAAGTGTTTTTATAGTATTATTTTATGTATTTACTAAATGTTTATTTGCATAGGTAAATTGCCACATTCTGTTCACTTGGTTGTTAGAAACAAGACAGGTACATTAGCTATCATAGTGTTTGTATTATTTGGGGAATAAGATATTAAATGACTATTTATACATGAATTTTGATAATTAAAAACTGTTCACACAATTTGACCTTGAACATCCTTGGGGACCTTGAAAAGCTTGTTTTGCAGATGGCTGCTGGAAAAAAAAAATAGGCCACGCTAGCTGAAATCTCTGAAAGTGCCCCTTCCCATCTGTCCCTCTAGGCACACAGCCTATTTCACTTAATTTACACATAACAACGTTCTAATTGTTGACTTAAGTGCCTTGCATAAGAGGTTTCCTTAGAAACTGCTTCAAAAAGAGTTTAATGTTACCAACAAAATCTAAACATAGAACAGAAAATTGAGTAGAAAAGTAAAACAAAATAAGTTGATGTCATTGTTAAAAGAAATAGTATACTTGGACCTATCAACAGTCACTAGTATGCACGCCTGAGTACCCGCCTAGAATTGCTGAGAATTTCTTCTCCCGTATACTCAAAAGGCTTCTCAAAAGAAAATAAAGATTTCCAAGATTTTTTTTCTCCTTTTCTCATTTGGGATATTTGCTTAAAAAAGAAACAGAAAAAGAAAAAGAAATCTGCTGCCAAAAGCAGAAACTTGGAGCATTCATACATCCATTTCAAATCTGTTGAACACCTTTTACACACCAATCACAAGGCTGCAACAACGAAATCACTAGATCTCAAAAAGCCCTCTCACTGCAGACTTTGAATTTCCCCCTTCTAAAAAAGTATGCGTATTCAGAACACTGTAGCAAACACAAGTTAATTTAGCATACACTTAGGTTATATGACCTTGGGCAAGCTACATGAACTCACTGGTCAAGATTTTTTCACTAATAAAACAGAGATTAAAATGGTAGTGACCTCAGGGATTTGAAGATCAAATAAGATAATGCACTGTGTATTCAATGACAGTATTTATGTGTTTCTTTAAATTAAAACATGTATTGAGCTTCTACTACATCTCAGGGGCTAGGAGTGTTGTAAGATAAAGATGATACAGGAACGTTCTAAGGCTAGTAATGCTGTAAGAAGAAAGATGAAGATGATACAGATAGTGATCTCTTTTCTTTTTTAGTCTGTGCTAGTAGGGATGGCTGTATTTTAGAGCTCACAGTTTTGTCCTCATAAATGACTCTGCTAATTGCATTTCTGTGTCAGAAGTTTTCAGGATATATATGGACAAATTTATGGTTCTGTAAAGGGGTGTATTTAAAAGAGTAACAAAATTTGAAATACAAATGATAGATATATACTGATTGGGCTTAATATAAAGATGAACTAAGAGTTTTTTTCTAAATACTGGAACTCCATCTTTATATTTAAAAATAAAAATGGGATTGTGCAGCCAGGTGCAGTGGCTCACACCTGTAATCCCAGAACTTTGGGAGGCCAAGCCAGGTGGATCAGGAGTTCAGACCAGCCCAGCCAACTTGGTGAAACCCATCTCTATTAAAAATACAAAAATTAGCTGGGTGTAGTGGTGCACACATGTAATCCCAGCTACTAGCAGGGCTGAGGCAGGAAAGCTAGAGGCAGGAAAATCACTCGAACCTGGGAGGTGGAGGTTGCAGTGAGCCGAGATCACTGCCATTGCACTACAGCCTGGGCAACAGAGTGAGACTCTGTCTCAAAAAAAAAAAGAAAAAAAGAAAAAGAAAAAGAAAAAAAAGAATGAAAAAGAAAAAACAAAAGAAAAAAATGGGATTTTGCTTGGTGGCTCATGCTTGTAATACTAGAACTTTGGGAGTCTGAGGTGGTAAAATTGCTTGAGCCTAAGAGTTCAACACCAGCCTTGGCAACACAGGAAGACCCCATCTCTACAAAAAAAAAAAAAAAAAATTAAAATAACAGGGCATGGTGGCACACACCTATAGTCCTAGGTACTTGGTAGGCTGAGATGAGAGGAGTGTTCGAAGTCCAGGAGTTCAAGGATGTGAGGAGCTGTGATCTCACCACTGCACTCCAGCCTGGGCAAAAAAGTGAGACCCTCTTTAAAAACACAATAATATTTACCGGCAATCCATGATTTTTTTTCCGATTTAGTTAAGTAATATTTTAAAAAATACATATCACAATTCCTTCAATTCTTTGTCTAGAGGAAGAATTCAAAATACAGAGAATTTTCTGGCTAGCACTGAAGAGAGAATTTTGGGACCTTAACTATTTTTTCTTTTTCACTCCTCAGCTTTAGCCCTCCACACTTTAAACGTTTAACTGGAAACCTTTCAAAACTGCTAAAGTATGTTGTTAATATTTATGAAATAAAAACAGTAAAATAGTTTTCAAGTGAACGCAATGTGCCCCACTGACAAGGATTTCACTATGCTATAATTAAAAATAGTAATTCTTTTTTTCTCCATTGTAGACAGGAAATCACTAGCCTGACAAGTAGTGGGTTCAGATTTACTTAAAGATAACATACGAATGAGGTATCCAAAAAGACTCTGTCTTCCTTAATGATTAACGTATTTTATGATAGTCCTTCAAATGATGGAGAAATACTATCAAATATCATACTGCCTTCTGTAGTTCCTGCACATAAAATATCCCTTTCTCTGATACAGAATTTCTTTCACTCTTTTTTCTTTGCACCTTTGTCAACTGTATTTTTATACATGTTCTCAATCACATTCAACTTTCAATGTGAGTGCTGCTGTCTGAGGAAGCAAAGGAAAGAAACTCTAATATGAATATAATTTGAATGTGTAAAAGGAGGACTCTTGGGAGAAGAAAAGAACACCCACAACTGGTATATGTAGGTGTACAACTCTATGTGTATTCTACATGATTGAATATACAAATATAAAAAAAAAATGTTCAATTTTATGTGGATAACAAATAGTAAGCTCAAGTACTTATTTGATATAAATTTTAAACTAAGAAAAACCATTCTACTTTTTTTTTTTTTT